>JAMRYI010001306.1:0-32644 GCA_029231635.1 Ditylenchus weischeri
ATCTGCGGAGGTAGTCCCTTCCACTACTATTCCACTAGGTTTGATTTAATAATTTCTCTCTGGCACCCATTAATTACTTTGATAGACTTCAAACTATTGTTTTTCGTACTTTGCAAGTAGAGATAGAAAGACGCCACCCAGCGGCATTCTGGGACCAGATTTTCGACCTATATTGAGACCGGAACTGAAATTTACTTGACCTAACCTACGGGATCCAGTCAGATAATGGTATTTAAGTAAGCTTTATATATTTGAAATAAAATTTGAAATAAAATTTGCCGCCTATATTCGGTCAATGAAAATCACATATAATTTTTATGCTGCCAGTGCGGCCTAAAATCACGCACCGGCACCAGCACCGGCACCAGCTCCAAAAAAAATTTTTCCACCCGCACCGGCACCTGCACCGGCCTCCAAAAATTTCCGCACCGGCATTTGCACCGGCACCGGCCGGTGCCGGGCCGAGCGCACCGGTACGGTGCGGCACCGGTGGCGGCACCCGGTGCGGTGACATCACTGATTGTTAGTCGCCTTCGTTATAATATCGTCAATTTTTCGAAAATGTCTGCGCTATCGAAAGCCGATTGTAGATTACAAATGGGCCAAGAAAAGTTTCCAACATTCCAAAGGCTGCGCAATTGCGGTAAAAAGTTTTTGTTTATATCAATACTATTTTTGTCTTTTCTGCCATGACGTGGGCCCTATGTGACAATGGAGGGGGTGGTTGATTGGTCACCCTGTTGTTTTTATTTTTGTTTTTTTTTTTTCAGGTTTAGGCTTAGTTAAGAGTAGGCGTAGGTATGTTAGACAGACTAACATATCTTCGACTTATGTTTGAGTCCGTCCTTACATACGCTGGCCTACCTTTGTCTAAGCCTAAAGAGTCCTAAAAACAAGAGGGGGGACCAAGACAACCCCCCCCCTCCATTGTCACATAGAGCCGTGACGTGTATCATGTAAAGTATCTTTTTGGTATATAATGTCGAAAATATAGTTTTGGTTTGATACTTTTAATTTTTTACTTTTTTCACTTCAACAAGCTGCTTACAAAGCATTTTTGCCTTTTTGAATAACTATCTTCTAACATTCTTGAAAAAAAAATTTTTTCGCAAAAATTTAGCAAAAAACAACGGAGGGTTCAAGCTCAAAAATCGTTACCCATTGAGTAATAGGGCCGAAAATTTTGTGCTCTCATCAATTTTCATCTACCGTATTTCCTCTAATAACTCAATGGGGTGAGTTATTTTTTGAATCCCTGAAAATCATGAAAAGTTGAGGTCGATCTCGAAATTTTGGGGTGAAAATCTAAAAAGTGGAATCCGTAGAGCTCTTGAGAGTTAAAAAAACGCGATAAACAGCTTTGCAAAACATTGACTCTGAGCTGAAATATAGATCCTCAAAACTGAGGGGGTTGAGTTGTTAGAGCAGTGGGAGCTATTAGAGGAAATACGGTACTTATTTTTTTCAATTTTCAGATGATAGAATCCAGAAGACCATTGATCTCTTCAGTGAGCGAAAACTGTCCCTACAACCCTACTCCACAACCATCCATATTTCCTAGTCAAATCGGGCCTGTTGAAACTAATCCAAGAAGCCACAGTCCTCCACCTTCTTATCGCTCTCTAAACGCTAGTCTGGAGTTCTTGCCCACAGCAACAACCACTAATACTAAACTTTAACTGTGAAAATCAAATTGTAAATTTAACATCTGCCGATCTCCCTGCTTGTATCAGGCCACTTTTTGTAAATCGTTACATGCTCATTTGTTTAAATTTTGTAATATTCAACCTCTAATTCACAGTCAAGTGTATTTTACAAGGGTTTTGTGGAAGCCATTCAAAATATCCGAGTCTTTATCAAAATGACCGACAAAATATGACTGCATTTTTATTTTATAATTTTAAATGTTTTTAGTGTTAACTTTTTAGCTATTCTACTGCAATTTACTAGTCATGAGTAAATACGTTTCTTTTCTGTCGTATGTAAATAATAATAAAATGTTATTTTATTTTTTTTTAATTTTAGAAAATGTTTGTTATATCGTCATTTTGCCTTTGTGTTTTTGCTAAATATTCAATAAACTAAAGATATTTAACTATTGATTTGAATCTGAAAATAATATAAAAGCTTCACTAACTGTTAGATGCAAATGACAACTGTGCACCTTTAAAGTTTAAAAAAGAGAAGCCCAAATTAAGCAGTATTATTGCACTTTAGTAGTCCAAGGATATTTTAGTGGTCCAACGAAACAAGGGTCTATTGTGATGTTACCCATCTTTCAAAACTAATTAACTTACCGTATTTCCTCCAATAACTCCCGGAGGGGAGTTATTTTTCGATCGACCCCTGACCCGGGTTATTGGAGACCCGGGAGTTATTGGAGACCTGGCAGAAAATTTTTTAGCAGCGTTTGTTTTGGACACATCACTTGCATGTTTGATTACTTTTAGCTTGAATTCATTCGTATACGACTTCGACTTTCTTGGAGTATTCGATACTTCATCAGCATCCAAAAGGTTAGCGAGATCAGCTTCTTTCATTCTAGCTGAAAGAAAAAGAGTATGGATTGTGACATTTTTATAGCAATAATCAGATGCAGAAATCACGTGAATTCAAACTTCAATGTATGAAATTCGTTCATTTAGAAAATTTGTGTAGGTGAAACTGCCTTCTGAACCCGGGAGTTATAAAACCTGAGTTATTGGAGACCCGGGAGTTATTAGAGACCCGGGAGTTATTTTTCGATCGACCCCTGGACCCGGGAGTTATTGGAGACCCGGGAGTTATTGGAGGAAATACGGTAATGTTGTTCAAGTAATTGTTCTGAACTATTTTAGAAGGGTGAAGGGCTGTATTGGGATGGGAAGGGACAAAATAGGGGCCAATTATCACACAGGGCCCATTAACAAGAAGATGTTGAACATAGTTCTGAATACTGTGCTCCAGTGCTATTTTGAGAATTTTTTCAGCAGATGATATGATATTGATGTGATATAGCTCGTTGCCAGTCTCCAGCTGAAGCATCAGTCAGCACGATAGCGAATCTTGTCCAGCGCGTCCGAAGAATTCGAAATGAGCTCACGCAGGAAGATCTCCTTGTTGCTGTAGAACGTGTTGATAATCAGGGTCATAAGCTGAGCGATTTCAGCCTGGAAAGCGAAGGTCTCATCAACCTTTGGTTTTTCAGCCATATCTGGAATTAAAAATGTCAGCAAATGTGCAAATGTGGCGAAAAACTTACTTGAAACTTTTTTTCAAAATGCTAGAGGTCGTAATTTGATAGCGAGATCGAACACAAATAGCTGAAAAAGCTTGCATCACTAAGCAATTTTAACTCGAAAGATTGACTTCGCAAAATTGCAACAACAAAAAGTACACGGTTATATGGCAACTACAGTGAACTACGATAAAAGCTTTAAAATATCTTTGAATTAATAAGTGCAGATTAGAAAAAGACAGAAAATGTAATAAATTTCCGGACCAATTTATACCCAGTTTAGAGACCCGGAGGTGGTAGACTCGGCATCGTGAACATATTTTGCTCCTACTCCGAGTTTCTGAACGAGCCATTTCAAAAAGACGATAGATAGAATTTTGCAATTGCTCCATTCCAACATGGGGTTTCTGAATGAGTGATCATATTTCTGCATGATGAACACAACAAAATCTTTAAGCGCCTCTTTGAAAAACATTTTATGAAAATATAAGACACGAGAAGAATTCCTTAAGCCGCATCCCTAATGACCGGTCCGAACCCTCACTCTCCATCGAGGACACTAAAATTTCAAATCCTGACTCCTCACTCAGGTCCGCACTTTCACTCCGAACCCTCACGCGTCCATATTAGCCTAGTGAGGGTTTGGAAGAGCGAGGATTCGAGTGAGGGTTCGGATTTTGAGCACTTCCTCACTCTTTGAACCCTTACCCTTCCCGATTGCTCCTTCTGCTGCTTGTTGTGGTGGTTGTGAAGCGGCACAAAGCGCTCCTGCTGTCAAAGATCTCAAGAAGAAGAAGTCTGACAAATTCGAGCCGCAGAAGTTCATCATCGACATGCACGTAAAACGGTATCGAGAACCGATACAAAGGAATCATGAATGTGTTGGTGCGTGTTCCGAAGGAGCAAGGCTATGCGGCTCAATGACGTGGATATTTGGCTAGACACAGTCTAAATTGACCTGGTACCCGCCTTCCAAAATATTCGCATCGGCGACGGGCATGCCCCTTTAAGGCAGCCCTATCTGAAAGGGTACATTGGATAGAGTCAAACTTCGATATAGTAGCCACTTTAATATAGGCCTGCTGGGCTTGATTTGGTAGGTTTTATCTAATTTTGATTAATCGGAAAAGTATCTTAAAAAAAAATATTTTCCAAAAATTCTTATAAACGCATCGCCTAATAACCGGACAAAGTTTTTTCTTGGGTCAAAAAGACTTTTTTGAGGGGAAATTTTTATTTTGTCTAATTAGCTTCGAATTTTTTATTTATTTTTTCAGAGTGATTACACAATCAGGTAGTCCTGTGATTCTAGTTTCTGATGAAGTATCATTTATTGCATTACCTTATTAAAATGCAAAACAATGAGCTCAAAGCATGAAGGTAGTCAAAAACTAACGACTAAAGTGCCACCGCTAGGCCTCAAAAAATTTTGAGTGCCTTGCTGCGGTGCTGAACTTTTTTGATAAGAATGAGTTGATAAGATGTCTAACGCAGCGGGATTATATACAGTCAAACCTGAATATTGTATGCTCTGTGTAAAAACAAAATCCACTACTAGCTGAGATTCACGGAAAAATTTCACATAAAGTGGTACATTTCAATTTCGGCTATGTAAAAAGGTTGTGCGTGAAAAAGCCTGTCAAAAGATGTGAAACTCTCATCAGAATATGTAAATTTCCTGTCAAATATTTTAAACCTGCTGTTCTCATGCTTTAATTTTTTATATTCTTGCATTATCATATAGCCATACGATTCCAGTTTTTGATGAACTGAAATTGATCTGAAATCCCATAAGATTAACCCTGAAAACCACCACTTTTCCCTTTCAAGGGGCAAAATCTCAATTTTCTTCACAACAATCTTCAAATCTGATTGCGAAAGGTCCTCCGCCATTAAAAGAGCTTTCGAATGAGTATAAATATGCAAATAAAAATATTACACTAAAAAAAGTTTTTCCTTGTGACCAAATGGGCACTCGTAAGATTAACCCTGAAAACCACCACTTTTCACTTTCAAGGGGCAAAATCTCAATTTTTTTCACAACAATTTTCAAATCTAATTGCGAAAGGTCCTCCGCCATTGAAAGAGCTTTCAGATGAGTACAAACATGCAAATAAAATTATTACACTAAAAAAAGTTTTCCTTTGTGACCAAACATGTACTCAAATTGGCGACAGACGTTCCCCATCCCAAATACTATATAGAGATAATAGAGGTTCGATTGTACAGTTTGTTGCAAAATGACGGGAACATGTTTATACTTTCAGTGTTTTTGTCACCATGCATCATCCAGTTGTCATAGAGAAAATTAGCCTGGAACGAAGCATTCCAGCATACAAAAGAGCCAAAAATTAACTGAAACTCTTCATCTAGACTTACGCTCAAACTTCGAGTTCCCCCTTGCTACATCATCTAACCGTCTGTCCAAGCCACTAACTTCTCTTCTATATGCATAACATTTGTCTAGATTGTGTTATCTCTATTCTCTGCTCGCCTTTTACTTGATTATCTGCTGGCTATTGATTTATTGCTTGAGCAAATTGTTGAAATATATTGATAGGTCCTTGAGAATGGATCCAAAACTTAGAGCTCATCTCTATATAGTATTTGGCATGTGTCCGTCCTACTTTTTAATGGACATTTTGACCACATTCAGGACATTTTTGCTTATTTTTCCGATTATTTTCGGCAATGTCTCGACGGAACCCCAAACTTCAGACAATTCAGCGTCTTTTTATGCCGAGACCCAGGAAAAATGTCTTCGAAAAAGAAAAACTTTTGTGGTCCCTCAAAATTGGAGTTGGAGGATTTTGGGGTAGGCCTGGAGGATGGTTTTTCTGCTTCCAACGATGGCCATTTTTGCGATGTCTCGAAAAGAACGTAGACGTAGATAGACGCGTAGTTTTTCACGATGAATGCACTATCGAAATTTCGAAATACTATAGAGGCGCCGATAGGCGCCTGTGGTCCCTTGTAATTATATATCTTGTGATACTTTTCTAACTTTTCTTCGTATCATTTGACTTTTAAATAGTTTTTTTGATAATAATAAAAATTGTTTTGCCTATTTTTACATCAAAAATTGTTAATAGTTTTATTTTGCAGTCAGCCCTAGACTTTACGCTGGACAAAGATTTTTTAGTAGCAAAAATATTCTTTTTGTGAAAATTTTGGTTTTGATTAATTAGCTTTGAAATTTTTAACTTTTTTAAAAAGTGATTACACTATGAGGTAGCCCTACAATTCTAGTTTCTAAAATAGTATCATTTATCGCATCATCTCTAAAAAATGTAACACAAAGAGGAGTAAGCGCACGCCGGTGGCCGCGTACGGCTTTTGTACAGGCCCAGGAAAAATGCGATCCCACGATATCCTCCTTGCACGTCGGCGCTCTAACCATTTGAAATATCGGGTCGACCTGGGCCTGTTTCTTATTTCTCTGCTATCTGTCTCCCTTACAGAGGTAAAAGTATGAAAGTGGGGGAAAGTGGGTGTCGCATCTTCTGCTCAGATGCGAGCGAATCGCCGGCGTTTTATGGCCCTGACAGCCTCTTGATTGTACTGTGGCCCTATACGGGCTTCTTGACCTGTCAACCATCACTAACTCGCCTCAGTCGGCTGATGACTGAGTTAACTATTTTTTTATTAACTGAACACTTCAAAATTGTCAGAAAAACAGTTAAAAATCAATAAAAAAAATTAACGCCAAAAATTTGATGCGAAATCTTTCCTCAGCCGGCTGAGTTGGGAAAATTTTCCTTAGCCTCAGCCGTCACCCGGTCCAAAATTTTAACTCATCCGTCAGCCGGCCGATGGCTAAGTTTAAACTCAGCCGGCTGAGGACACCACCCTGGTGTGCACCCAGGGGATTTGAACCTGAGAGTTCAAAATATTCGCATCTCGATGTGTACCCCAGAGGTGGACACGAGCCGGCCCGGGCCGTACCCCCAGCGAGCAGGGCTGAAAAATGTCCGGGCCAGGCTTGGGCCCGAAGCCCGATAATAATTGACAGTTGACTGTATTACGAGAGTTGACTGTATTTTCGACTGAGAATTGACTGTATTGGGAGCATTGACAGTATTTCGGCGGTGCTGGCGGCGGCGGCAGACAAATCGTCGCCGCCAGTGCCCCCTCCGGCGGTGTCAAAAAACCGTTTGGTACTGTTATAATTTGTTGGACAAATAAAAAGCTGATGAACTCATGGATATTAAGGCACCGTTAAGTCATAAAAATGATGAAAAGTTAATTTGAAATACCAGTTTATTTGAAAAATGCTTGTTAAGTAGCCAGTCAATTCTTATTATACGTAACAGCTGAAGCTTGTGAAAAGCATTTTGAATCATTATTTTTGTATATATGTATTTACTACAATTTGTAAAAACTAAATAAATTTCAGTTCAACTTGAGATTGGCTTATTGAGCAAGAATTTGAGTGAGCAGCGGACTCCGCTGAGCGGAGGCAGTGGCTGTAGCGCTAGTCAAATTCTATACTTTCCGCAAATTAATAAAGGAAATTCGGCGACGGTGGCGCCGCCGAATTTCCTTTATTTCAGCGCCGGCGGCGGCGGTAAAATTTTTCATCGGCGGCACCGCCGGCGCTGGCGGTGGTTTTAGAAAAGCCCGGCGGCGCCGCTGTTTTTTCGAGCGTCCAACTGTGCCGCCGACTACTTCATTTAACATTTACAGTTCACAAATATGGCCACTGATATTCACTCAATTTACCGATTTAATGTCCTTGATGCCAACAATACTGAGGTGTCCATGGACAAATACATGTAACTTTTAACACACCACTCAACATTTCCAAATCCCATTTTTGTTTTAGTGGTATGGTGCTCATTATTGTAAATGTTGCATCTCAGTGTGGTCTGACCAACTCCAACTACGTCCAACTCAAAAAAATCCACGACAAATACAAGCACAGAGGATTGGCAATAGCTGCTTTTCCAAGCAACCAATTCAATGGCCAGGTTATCTGAATTTATTTTGGTTCTACATATGTTCGAGGGTACGCCGAAAAAAATGCCTTGGTACCCCCTGTTTTTCATTAAAAAAAATTAAGTTTCAAAAACAAAATTTATTCACATTTTTATATCACTTTTTAATATTTTTTCTACAGTCGAGTCCCGCTAACCTGGCACCCCAATAACCCCTACCCCCAATAACCCGGCACTTTTTAAAAAATAGAGCCAAAATAGAGGGGAAGGGGGCCCCAACGGCATAAGTGCCAAATTTGGTTGGCTGGAAAAGAAAATCAACAAAGTTTACCCCCAATAACCCGGCACCCTAAGACTGGTCCCGTCCAATAAAAATTACCCCCAATAAACCGGCATCTATCATAGTTTACAACATTTTTCAATTTGCGTCAATTTTTTTCTGTATGCGGTAGGCCCCAGTATTCAAAACTATGCTCAACATCTTCTTGTTAGTGTGACCTTTTCCATTAGTGGCCCTCTTTTTTTCCCTTCCCCTCCCTATACAACCCTTTACCCCTCTTAAAATAGTTGAATAAAGGGTGATTATATAGAGGGTCGATTAAGGCCCGATAAAATTATACCACCGCTAACCCGGCACTTTTTGCCGGTCCCAGTGGTGCCGGGTTAGCGGGACTCGACCGTACTAAAAATCTTTTTGCTTAAAAATTATTTTTAATGCCTGCCAAAAAAACAACAGAAGGGACCAAGGTATATTTTTGGGCGTACCCTCGAACACATGTAGATCCTTTATTTTACAAACTTTTTAACACTAACTGCTGTTTCAGGAGCCAGGCACAATAGAGGAAATTCGTAGCTTTATAAACGACAAGTTCAACTTCCAGCCTGATCTATACCGTATTTCCTCTAATAGAGCCCCCCCCTCTAATAGAGCCCCCCCCTAACTTTGAGGACCTATATCTCAGCCCAGAGTCAATTTTTTGCAAAGCTGTTTTACGCGTTTTTTTAACTCCCACGAGCTCTACCGATTGTACTTTTCAGATTTTAGTTGAGCACCCAAAAATCTCGAGATCGAATTCCAAATTTTCTGATTTTCGGGCATCCAAAAAATAAAGCCCCCGGGGGCTCTATTAGAGGAAATACGGTATTCCAAAATCAATGTAAATGGGGAGGATGCCAACCCACTGTACAAGTTTTTGAAAGAAGAGCAGAGTGGTCTGCTGTTTGATGCCATCAAGTGGAACTTCACCAAGTTCTTAGTGGATAAACAGGGTCATGTGATCAAGCGGTTTGGACCCAATGAAGAGCCAGATAAAATGATCCCAGACATTGAGAAAGCATTAGATGCATAGACTTTAATTTTCATTGAATATTTAAAAAATAATGAATGCAGCTTTTTATATTTACATGCTTTGGTTAAATAAATAAAAAAATTAAATCCATTTTTTCTTCCTCTAATTAGTAACGATGACGAGATCCCGTCCCGCTAGGTCAAAATTTGGCCTAAAATTACGTGCCGCTATCCCGCCCGCTCGTTTCTGAAAATCCCGATCCCATTTTTGCCAAATCTTGCTCCTTAAAACTCCGAAATTTAACCATGCAACACTTTCTTATGACTAGTCGTAGAATAAAGGACCGTTTACATAACAGAGTTAACATAAGCGTTTACATAACAGAGCAACGTACGAAAACAATGAAAACGCAATGCCTCAAACAAAAAGGAAAAAGAAATGACACAAAAGTTGTCAAACGTCCATTTTTTCTCTCTAAAAATCCATTATTTTTCTAAAGTAGTTATTCTATGAAAATATATCTATCAATGTAAAAAAATAGGTGTGTACCAAGAGGTATTCGGATCAGCAACCTAGGCGATGCGTTTATAAGAATTTTTGGAGAATATTTTTTTTAAGATACTTTTCCGATTAATCAAAATTAGATAAAACCTACCAAATCAAGCCCAGCAGGCCTATATTAAAGTGGCTACTATATCGAAGTTTGACTCTATCCAATGTACCCTTTCAGATAGGGCTGCCTTAAAGGGGCATGCCCGTCGCCGATGCGAATATTTTGGAAGGCGGGTACCAGGTCAATTTAGACTGTGTCTAGCCAAATATCCACGTCATTGAGCCGCATAGCCTTGCTCCTTCAAAACACGCACCAACACATTCATGATTCCTTTGTATCGGTTCTCGATACCGTTTTACGTGAATGTCGATTATGAACTTCTGAGGCTCGAATTTGTCAGACTTCTTCTTCTTGAGATCTTTGACAGCAGGAGCGCTTTGTGCCGCTTCACAACCACCACAACAAGCAGCAGAAGGAGCAATCGGGAAGGGTAAGGGTTCAAAGAGTGAGGAAGTGCTCAAAATCGAACCCTCACTCGAATCCTGCCAAACCCTCACTCGGCTAATATGGACGCGTGAGGGTTCGGAGTGAAAGTGCGGACCTGAGTGAGGAATCAGGATTTGAAATTTTAGTGTCCTCGATGGAGAGTGAGGGTTCGGACCGGTCATTAGGGATGCGGCTTAAGGAATTCTTCTCGTGTCTTATATTTTCATAAAATGTTTTTCAAAGAGGCGCTTAAAGATTTTGTTGATCATGCATTTTTATGATCACATACTTCGGCATGCATACCGTGAGGTATGGTGAGGCAGTACATAAGGATGCAGCGCAAATCTTCGGGTGCATATCTTGGGTAGAAGGATAGTTAGCATTGGGGACAGTTGGCATTGGTTTTCTATGATGACAGTTGGCATTAGTTTTTCAACTTATTTCTTTACCACGTTATCACGTCCGGCTACGATAAGTGAATCGATCACCCTCCACAAAATAGGATTAGCAAATATTGCTAATTCAATTTTACAGTTCACGGGGTTTCCTTGTCAGTGTTTTGATTTGCCTTCACATACTCGTGCTGTAGATTTCTCATACTGCTAGTTTGAGACGAAATTCAAGTAGACAGGCAATTTAAAAATGTGGCGATAGCTAAAGGTGATAACGCAGGGATGCCATTTGGGTTGATCAGAAATCAGGATTAATCAGAAAAAGGTTGATTTTAGACACCAGAAATACCCAAAATTCTGATTTTTGGTCCCAAAATCAAATTTTGGAAAAGTTGAGTTGGAAGCCTTCTGATAACGTAATACAAATAATTTGTTTAAAAAGAAAATATATATATTTTTAGGACAAGTATTTTTTTTGCCTCATTCTGGCTGAAAAGTGCATTTTTTTTGTAATCAAAGAGGCAAATCCGGAAATTTTCCGATTATTATCACATCAATATCATTTTTTGGTGGCAAAAATATTCTTTTTGTGCAAATTTTGGTTTTGACTAATCTTTGCTTTGAAATTTTTAACTTTTTTAAAAAGTGATTACACTATGAGGTAGCCCTACAATTCTAGTTTCTAAAATAGTATCATTTATCGCATCATCTCTAAAAAATGTAACACAAAGAGGAGTAAGCGCACGCCGGTGGCCGTGTACGGCTTTTGTACAGGCCCAGGAAAAATGCGATCCCACGATATCCTCCTTGCACGTCGGCGCTCTAACCATTTGAAATATCGGGTCGCCCTGGGCCTGTTTCTTATTTCTCTGCTATCTGTCTCCCTTACAGAGGTAAAAGTATGAAAGTGGGGGAAGGGGGCGGGGAAGGGATGTCGCATCTTCTGCTCAGATGCGAGCGTTGGTTCATTGGTTTATTGGTTCATCATATCAGCATCACATCAACCGGAAATTTTCCGATTATTATCACATCAATATCATAGCAGTAAGAAAAATTAACTCTGCATCACATCATTATCATATCAATTGAATAAATTTTTCAGCAATATCATATCAACTAATATCACATCAAGGCTATATCACATCAATATCATATCATCTGCTGAAAAAAATTCTCAAAATAGCACTGGGCCGCAGTATTCAGAACTATGTTCAACATCTTCTTGTTAATGGGCCCTGTGTGATAATTGGCCCCTATTTTGTCCCTTCCCATCCCAATACAGCCCTTCACCCCTCTAAAATAGTTCAGAACAATTACTTGAACAACATTACCGTATTTCCTCCAATAACTCCCGGGTCTCTAATAACTCCCGGGTCTCTAATAACTCCCGGGTCTCCAATAACTCCCGGGTTTTTGATAACTCCCGGGTTTTTGATAACTCCCGGGTTCAGAAGGCAGTTTCACCTACACAAATTTTCTAAATGAACGAATTTCATACATTGAAGTTTGAATTCACGTGATTTCTGCATCTGATTATTGCTATAAAAATGTCACAATCCATACTCTTTTTCTTTCAGCTAGAATGAAAGAAGCTGATCTCGCTAACCTTTTGGATGCTGATGAAGTATCGAATACTCCAAGAAAGTCGAAGTCGTATACGAATGAATTCAAGCTAAAAGTAATCAAACATGCAAGTGATGTGTCCAAAACAAACGCTGCTAAAAAATTTTCTGCCGGGTCTCCAATAACTCCCGGGTCTCCAATAACTCCCGGGTCTCCAATAACTCCCGGGTCTCCAATAACTCCCGGGTCTCTAATAACTCCCGGGTCCAGGGGTCGATCGAAAAATAACTCCCCTCCGGGAGTTATTGGAGGAAATACGGTAAGTCAATTAGTTTTGAAAGATGGGTAACATCACAATAGACCCTTGTTTCGTTGGACCACTAAAATATCCTTGGACTACTAAAGTGCAATAATACTGCTTAATTTGGGCTTCTCTTTTTTTTGAAACTTTAAAGGTGCACAGTTGTCATTTGCATCTAACAGTTAGTGAAGCTTTTATGTTTTTTTTTCTGATTCAAATCAATAGTTAAATATCTTTAGTTTATTGAATATTTAGCAAAAAACACAAAGGCAAAATGACGATATAACAAACATTTTCTAAAATTAAAAAAAAATAAAATAACATTTTATTATTATTTACATACGACAGAAAAGAAACGTATTTACTCATGACTAGTAAATTGCAGTAGAATAGCTAAAAAGTTAACACTAAAAACATTTAAAATTATAAAATAAAAATGCAGTCATATTTTGTCGGTCATTTTGATAAAGACTCGGATATTTTTGAATGGCTTCCACCGATTAAAACCCTTGTAAAATACACTTGACTGTGAATTAGAGGTTGAATATTACAAAATTTAAACAAATGAGCATGTAACGATTTACAAAAAAGGCCTGATACAAGCAGGAGATCGGCAGATGTTAAATTTACAATTTGATTTTCACAGTTAAAGTTTAGTATTAGTGGTTGTTGCTGTGGGCAAGAACTCCAGACTAGCGTTTAGAGAGCGATAAGAAGGTGGAGGACTGTGGCTTCTTGGATTAGTTTCAACAGGCCCGATTTGACTAGGAAATATGGATGGTTGTGGAGTAGGGTTGTAGGGACAGTTTTCGCTCACTGAAGAGATCAATGGTCTTCTGGATTCTATCATCTGAAAATTGAAAAAAATAAGTACCGTATTTCCTCTAATAGCTCCCACTGCTCTAACAACTCAACCCCCTTGAGGATCTATATTTCAGCTCAGAGTCAATGTTTTGCAAAGCTGTTTATCGCGTTTTTTTAACTCTCAAGAGCTCTACGGATTCCACTTTTTAGATTTTCACCCCAAAATTTCGAGATCGACCTCAACTTTTCATGATTTTCAGGGATTCAAAAAATAACTCACCCCATTGAGTTATTAGAGGAAATACGGTAGATGAAAATTGATGAGAGCACAAAATTTTCGGCCCTATTACTCAATGGGTAGCGATTTTTGAGCTTGAACCCCCCGTTGTTTTTTCCTAACTTTTTGCGAAAAAAAATTTTTTTTTCAAGAATGTTAGAATATAGTTATTCAAAAAGGCAAAAATGCTTTGTAAGCAGCTTGTTGAAGTGAAAAAAGTAAAAAATTAAAAGTATCAAATCAAGACTATATTTTCGACATTATATACCAAAAAGATACTTCACATGATACACGTCACGGCTCTATGTGACAATGGAGGGGGTTGTCCCCCTCTTGTTTTTAGGACTCTTTAGGCTTAGACAAAGGTAGGCCAGCGTATGTAAGGACGGACTCAAATAGATATGTTTTAGTCTGTCCTAACATACGCTGGCCTACTCTTGGCTAAGCCTAAGCCTGAAAAATCAAAAAAAAAACAAAAATAAAAATAAAAACAACAGGGTGACCAAGGCAACCACCCACCCTCCATTGTCACATAGGGCCCACGTCATGGCAGAAACGACAAAAATAGTATTGATATAAACAAAAAAACTCTTTTTACCGCAATTGCGTAGCCTTTGCAATGTTGGAAACTTTTCTTGGCCCATTTTGTAATCTACAATCGGCTTTCGATGTAGCGCAGACATTTTCGAAAAATTGACGATATTATAACGAAAGGCGACTAACAATTTACTAATTACAAAAAAATATATATATATGTTTGCGAAATCAGTAATTTATTTTAAAAAGTTACTCACATATTTATTTTTTTCATTCTGCTCATGTGCTTTTACAGATTCCAAACATCTATTCAAAGCATTCGGATCAATTGGCCGATTGTAGCGTTCAGTACTAGAAAATGGGTTTTTGAAGCCACCGAAGCAGTCGCACAGACAGCCACGCATCATCTGAAAATGGTCAAAAATAATAATCATTTTGAAAAATCATCTCGACACACACTCTAAGCATTTTTTTGATAACAAAATTAAAATAAATTATGGCCCTTGTCTCCAAAAATTGCGTGTTTTTTGCCTTGATTCACCTGTGTTTTTGGCTTATACACAGGAAAGGCATCTTGCTTTTCTGGACCGATTTCGGTGTACACCTTCCATTTTGCCTTAGTCCCTCGAGCAGTTTTTTTTTTAATTTGAAATTTTTTTAACTGTTTAAAAAAATTAAAAATTTTTGGCCCTACTAGCGAATACCCCACCCAACGATTTTTCTTTTTGTTAACTTAAGTAAAAAGTACCCGAATATATGTCCCAGATCCTATAAAACAGTTGGCACCGGTGCCAACTGTCCACTTTGTTATCTTTCAATGGTAATACCTAATTTTTAGGTATTTTTTTTTCTTCCCAACCATCATATTAATCGAAATTTCCTCAGAAATCTGGATCACAAAACAGAATTTAAAAAAAATAATTGGTTGTTGAGATATAAGCTAAAGTTGGAAAACAGTCAGTATTTACCTGTATTTTCCTAAATTTGATCATATCCCAACAACCAATTATTTTTTTTAAATTCTGTTTTGTGACTCAGATTTCTGAGGAAATTTCTATTAATATGATAGTTTGGAAGAAAAAAAAACCTAAAAATGAGGTATTACCATTGAAAGATAACCAAGTGGACAGTTGGCACGGGTGCCAACTGTCTAGACCCGGGTCTATTATTAGAGAACACAACTAACCAAGTCACTTGTGCCATTGTGTTTTTGGCTATGAAAAATCTCACATTTTTGAGCACACCACAACTCAAAATGTAGCTAAGGGGTGAGCTAAGGGGTTTTTTGAGTGGTCGTGTGCCTAAAAATGTTGGATTTTTGATAGCTAAAAATACAATTCCACAAATGACTTGGGGAGTTGTGACCTCTATTAATAGACCAAGGTCTATTAATAGAGGTTTTACGGTATTAGTCACAACTTCCATACGCTGGCCTACTCCTAAGCCTAAGCCTAAGCCTAAAGGCTAATCCTAAACTTGTTGTTTCAAAGGGTAGTTACAGCAATTTTTAGAAGGTCAGATTCTTGGGGAGGGTATTCGCTAGTAGCGCCAAATTTTTTAACCGTTAAAAAACAAAAATAAAATTTCGGAAAAAAACTAGCTTGGAAAAAATTGGGGAGTTTGCCTCAAGCTTGAGCAGGAGAATTTAGCCGCTTTTCTTATTTTTTTTGTGACTTTTAAAATATATGTGAGTCTCTCCTAATGTAAGTTTGCCTAACCTGCGCCTAAGCACAAGCCAATTGACCAACAGGAGACCAAGGCAAAAAATCGGTACTCATTGTTTGGTAGGGTTAAAATTATTTGAAAAAAATTATTTTTAGTAAAAATTTTAAAAATAAAGTAAAGTTTAGTGTGATATCAACAAAATTATCAAGCCTAAAATAAGTTAACTGCCAGCATTTATGAAAGCACAAAGAAATCAACAGCAGAAATGTGAACAAACAAAGGGAACTTTTGGCTTTCAACTTGCCACCTGTTCTTGCTTGCCTTCAATTTATACGCTAACTCAATTCCTTAACTATTTGATAAATATTTTCAATCAAAATTTCAAATGAAAAGCAGTTAAACGTAAGATAGCTGGAAGCAAGCGATGAAATAAGTAGTTTAATGAGACAGCTGGCCTCTAGTCTAATTTACAAGGAACTTGAGACAACACCAATAGTTTGAATAAGTCTTCCAATCAAAATGTTTTGACTTTTCAATTTTTTTTGATAATTTCGACCCTAGTATAGAAATGCCAAAAACACGATTTTGAATCAGGGGAAGGGGCGCCAATTAGAGGAAATACGGTACCTAACTTTTGAAGTTGCCTATAAGGTGGTGCACGGTCGGTTAACCGACCCGGTCGGTTAACCGAACCGGACCAGTTTTTGCCCAATTAACCGAAACCGAAAACCGGGTACGAAAAAATTCGGTTAACCGAAAACCGGGTAGTGATAAATTAACCGTAACCACACCACCCTAGTTGCCTATATGTCATGAATATGAAAAGTTATACGAATCGTACAGAATAAGAACTAGAAAAGTTGTTCTGGTTTTCTGATTTTTCCCACGCCCCAACCCTGATCAGTACACTACCACTGAGCCACCGAGGTTATTATATTGTGGTTGTGTTTTTCATTACTTATTGCTCTTTACAAAATGAAAAGTTTGCATTTAAAAATAATTCTCCTTTGAATATACCTCGCACCCGCCTTTGCGAATTTGAAATTGCCCATGTAACGCGCTGGTACCGTAAAACCTCTAATAATAGACCCGGGTCTATTAATAAAGGTTTTATGGTATGCCCCTTTAAGAGCCCAACAACCAATTATTTTTTTTAATTCTGTTTTGTGACTCAGATTTCTGAGGAAATTTCGATTAATATGATGGTTTGGAAGAAAAAATTACCTAAAAATGAGGTATTACCATTGAAAGATAACCAAGTGGACAGTTGGCACGGGTGCCAACTGTCTAGACCCGGGTCTATTATTAGAGAACACAACTCCTTAAGTCACTTGTGCCATTGTGTTTTTGGCTATGAAAAATCTCACATTTTTGAGCACACCACAACTCAAAACGTAGCTAAGAAACACGGCTATTTTTTGAATGGTCGTCAGCTTAAAAAATGTTGGATTTTTCATAGCTAAAAACACAATTCCACAAATGACTTGGGGAGTTGTGACCTCTATTAATAGACCCAGGTCTATTAACAGAGGTTTTACGGTATGCCCCTTTAACAGCATTCGTCGCCCCTTTAAAAAAAACTATACTTGAACTAAAAAAAATATAATAAAAGCAGAAATAACTCTAAATTTTCTAACAGCATGTAAAACTGATAAGAAATAATGTAGAAAAGAGACCCTTTAAATGCTATAAGCACTAACCATCATGACTAATCCTACTTAAACTTTTTTGCCAATTTCTATGGCGAAATCGAATGTGTAGGTGGATAAGGGAAATGAATTTGCTGCTAGAGGCACTACACTTCAGTGCCTTACTCAGAGATATGTGTACCCACCCTCTTTATAAAGAAGAGGAAAACACTGGGGGCAACAAAAATCGATGTAAGCTATTTTTGCAGCGCTGCTGTCTTTGCCTTTTTTGGTGTTAGATAGTGGCACGCAAGGCGCTGGCGCTTTTAATGCCAGATAAAAAGTGCCTTTCAGTTGCTTAGAGGCAGCGTTTGGAATAGGGCAAAAAGAAATGTGGAGAGGAAAAAAATGGGCCAAAAATTGCCAATGAAATTTTCGCAATGAGCTCACTTTGCTAATAGCTCCTTTTCTCAAGTAATTTTAATTCGTTGTCAGGCAAATTAACACTCATTTTGTAGCTTATCTCACTGGCTACGAAATGAGTGGGAATTTGCCTGACAAAAAATTTGAAATTACTTGAGAAAAAAAGCTATTGACGAAAACATACCATTGGCAAAAAAGATCTCATTGGCAGAACGATTACGCCCCGAAAAATATAAGCTAAGTTAGTATTTTGTTACAAAAAACAAATTGACAATTTTTTGTGGTTCAAACGGATGTAGAATTATTATTGAATTTATCTGAACATTTTCACGTAAAATATTATTGTACTGAAAAGTTGTAAATGTTCTGGGCAACGCAGAAGGCCTCCTAATAGTCAAGCTCAAACAATCTTTTGAACATTTTTACGTGATTTTCTATTTTACCTAGGCTTTATCAAGAAGCACACTAGTGGAAATTGAAATTCCGAAAAAATAAATATTGACACTTTTTAGTTCCATAGCCCCACACTCGCATTTTTTGAAAAATGACCCAAATTACTTTAAATGACCCAAATCCTCACCCTGCACTAGTCATTTTCAAATTCCACCACCACTTTTAACTTTTTAGCTGCTAGAATACACCAAAAGCTCAATTTTTTGCGCATTTCACTATTTTTTAAGGCTCAAATTGAATTTACCCACTAATTTCTGAATTTCCCACTAAATTAATTAATTTCCCCGCTAAATTAAAATTTGCCTTAAAACACTGAATTTCCCCACTAAATTTCTGAATTTAATTTATTAAATACAGTGATTTGTGAGTTTTAAGTAGAGTGGGGAACTCCGAATATTTGGGTGCGGGTCGGATCTGTTCGCAGTGCGACTGTTTTGTGCGACTCGTTGACTAAGAGTTGACTGTATTGGGATGGTTGACTGTATTGGGATGGTTGACTGTATTGTTGACTGTATTGTTGACTGAGAGTTGACTGTATTGAGATAGTTGACTGTATTGAGATAGTTGACTGTATTGGGATAGTTGACTGTATTGAGATAGTTGACTGTATTGGGATAGTTGACTGTATTGGGATAGTTGACTGTATTGAGATAGTTGACTGTATTGGGATAGTTGACTGTATTGGGATAGTTGACTGTATTGGGATAGTTGATTGTATTGAGATAGTTGACTGTATTGGGATAGTTGACTGTATTGGGATAGTTGACTGTATTGGGATGGTTGACTGTATTGGGATGGTTGACTGTATTGGGATGGTTGACTGTATTGTTGACTGTATTGTTGACTGAGAGTTGACTGTATTGAGATAGTTGACTGTATTGGGATAGTTGACTGTATTGAGATAGTTGACTGTATTGGGATGGTTGACTGTATTGGGATGGTTGACTGTATTGTTGACTGTATTGTTGACTGAGAGTTGACTGTATTGAGATAGTTGACTGTATTGGGATAGTTGACTGTATTGAGATAGTTGACTGTATTGGGATAGTTGACTGTATTGGGATAGTTGACTGTATTGAGATAGTTGACTGTATTGGGATAGTTGACTGTATTGGGATAGTTGACTGTATTGGGATAGTTGACTGTATTGGGATAGTTGATTGTATTGAGATAGTTGACTGTATTGGGATAGTTGACTGTATTGGGATAGTTGACTGTATTGGGATAGTTGACTGTATTGGGATAGTTGATTGTATTGAGATAGTTGACTGTATTGGGATAGTTGACTGTATTGGGATAGTTGACTGTATTGAGATAGTTGACTGTATTGGGATAGTTGACTGTATTGGGATAGTTGACTGTATTGGGATAGTTGATTGTATTGAGATAGTTGACTGTATTGGGATAGTTGACTGTATTGGGATAGTTGACTGTATTGGGATAGTTGATTGTATTGAGATAGTTGACTGTATTGGGATAGTTGACTGTATTGGGATAGTTGACTGTATTGGGATAGTTGACTGTATTGAGATAGTTGACTGTATTGGGATAGTTGACTGTATTGGGATAGTTGACTGTATTGCGATAGTTGACTGTATTGGGATAGTTGATTGTATTGAGATAGTTGACTGTATTGGGATAGTTGACTGTATTGGGATAGTTGACTGTATTGAGATAGTTGACTGTAGCACAGTTTGCAAAAGTAGTAAGACAGTATTCGCGAATATTCCGAATATTCGCGGCCATTTCAATATTCGCGCGAATATCCCTACTCTAATTTTAAGTCAAAATTTTGCGGGAATTCGGTTTTTATAATCTGAAAATAGCTTGAGTCGGTCAGAATTCTTTATTAAACCCCCCAAAGTTTTCACTGGCTTTTAGCAGCTCTGGCTTGGGATTCTCTGCTATTCAAGCTATTTTCAGATCATAAAAATCAAATTCCCGCAAAATTTTAACTTAAATTGCACAAACCACTCTACTTAATAAAGGAAATTCAAAATTTAGTGGGGAAATTCAGAAATTTCGTGGGTAATTTCAGTTTTTAAAAGAGTGAGAAAAGCCAACTCGACTTGTTCCCAAGTCCTCAAATAAAGAGTGGAAAATAAAAAAAAGTTGGTAGTAGTCTTCTTCTTCAAGAACAAATGAATGCAAGGTTAGTAGTGAAAAGAAAAAGACAAGCAAATGGAGAGAAAAACCTTAAACAAACAAGCCCAACTTGACTAACAGCAGCACATCCTAGAAGACAATAGATGCAAAAATGCAGCTTTAGAGCAGGTTAAAAAAGAACAATAGGGGTTCAGGTCAGCTAGCGGAAGTTAGCTGAGGCTAAGTTTTAAATTACAATTTTGTAAAAAGTTGTCAAACTACACAGATTTGTGTCTCCAAACATAAGACTACAACTTATCTTTTTTTTCTTGTTCTTACTAAGCTGATTAGAAAGTTTATTTTTGAAAACATTTTTTATGAAAAAAAATTGCAATTAAAAAAGTTAATTTTACTTTCTAATACAGTCGACGCTCTATATAAGATACCCTCTACATAAGATACGCTAGCGGAGTATATACCCCCTCCCCAAATGAAATTTTTTTTGAACTTTTTCAAAACACCATTTTAACCATTTCCTACACGTTGAACACGATAAAAAAGGTGTTTTCACCTACTTTTTTCTATAAAAAGTCGATTTTTTTTAAATCTTGAATTTTGGTATTTTTAGTTGATTTCTGTTTATTATAACTTAGTAAATCAGATGTTGAGGGTACCTTGACCTCAAAAAGATGGAATTTGAACATAGTTTTGTTAACTGGGGCCTACCGCATAAAGAAACTCTGGTATGCATACTGTTTTATGCATCCAGAGTCACTTTCGAGTGATTTGTGTCTAAGGTATGTGGGTGTGCGCATCTCAACTCCAAGCCTCCTCTATGCATCCAGAGTCACTTTCGAGTGATTTGTGTCTAAGGTATGTGGGTGTGCGCATCTCAACTCCAAGCCTCCTCTATGCATCCAGAGTCACTTTCGAGTGATTTGTGTCTAAGGTATGTGGGTGTGCGCATCTCAACCCAAGCCTCCTCTATGCATCCAGAGTCACTTTCGAGTGATTTGTGTCTAAGGTATGTGGGTGTGCGCATCTCAACTCCAAGCCTCCTCTATGCATCCAGAGTCCCCTTCGAGTGATTTGTGTCTAAGGTATGTGGGTGTGCGCATCTCAACTCCAAGCCTCCTCTATGCATCCAGAGTCACTTTCGAGTGATTTGTGTCTAAGGTATGTGGGTGTGCGCATCTCAACTCCAAGCCTCCTCTATGCATCCAGAGTCACTTTCGAGTGATTTGTGTCTAAGGTATGTGGGTGTGCGCATCTCAACTCCAAGCCTCCTCTATGCATCCAGAGTCACTTTCGAGTGATTTGTGTCTAAGGTGTGTGGGTGTGCGCATCTTAACTCCAAGCCCCGAAGGGGGCGCAGGGGGCTTGGTCGGTTAGAGATGCGCGCACTCACTCACCTTAGACATGATTCCGAGCAAGACTCTTGACCAAAAATGCATTCGGAGGCTCTTTTTGCCCAGCTCCAGTGACCAAAACATGGTAAAACAGCCAAATGGTCGAAATTTTAAAATGCCCAAAACTCAATTTTTTATAGACTAGAACACAAAAATAATGTTTTTTTTGAACTTCTGAGGTGATTTTAGGTTGATATAGGGTGTTTGGAAACACTTTAAAAAAATTTCATTTGGTGGGGGTATACTCCGGTAGGGTCGATACGCTTTGAAACCTCGACGCTACTCGTTTTTACTACCCCCAAGCCCCCTGCGCCCCCTTCGGGGGCGGTATCATTGGAGCTAAAAATTACAAAAGTTATGCACGTTTCAAATCTTTCCGAAATAAATGTCCACCCTGTACAAAATGAAAAAAAAACTAACCATGAAAACGCCAGCCATAGCAACCATAAACAACAAAAAGAGTACCAAGTAGATGGCGAATGAATTAGGATGGCTGTAAGTTATAGGCTGAGCCACACTCGGCATCAACATTTCCCTGGCGGAATCAGTTGTGGAATTCATGTTGTTGAAAAAGTCTGCAATTTGTGAAGATTCCCTCGACCAAGAAGAAGAATAAGTACTGAGTTCACAAGAACGACCAGCTCTGCCTTTGGGACACCTAAAATGCAGCCAAGATATACTATATCCAAAATAAATTGGTCCAAACAGCAATTTTCAGCTAGCAAATATTGAAACCAGAGCCGAAAAACAGGTTTACGCAAAAAAAGTGTGTTTGTTTTTACTTAAAAGCATATGAGTATGTCTGGCACTAGCCCTTATCGACCTAATAACTAGCGAAAAGTAGAGAGTTGCTAGAGAGCTAGAGTGTGGGTAGCTGGCTAGTCTTTTAGTGCCTTAAGCTCGAGAACCAAGAGAGCGGCCAAATAGTCCAAGAAAATAGATAAACAACAGCTGGAGGCCAAAGCAAAACTCGAAAAAGACAGCTTTTTGAAGTGGCATGCCCACGCTAATAAGGGGTGGTGCCCGGGAATCCAAAATTTTTTCCTAATCATTGAGCTTCTGTGCAGATTTTTTAACTTGGTTTCTAACAAAACAAGGCCTGAAATAAAATTCTAGGCCTTGTTTTGTTAGAAACCAAGTGGAAAAGTATAGAATACCTCCCCCCCAAACTTATGCCTTCTAAAACTTAAGTAAAGAGCACCCAAATATACAGGGTGCGCCAATTTTTTCGCACGTATTTGTTTTGGCCATAAATTTTTTGTTTTTCATGATTTTGACGTAATTTTTTTTAAAAAAAAGCTGAGACTCTAGGCAACCGAACCGTACCAAATTTGTTTATGTTTGTTTGTCGTACACACTAAAAATTGTGATTAAGGAAAAGGTCTAGTTTTTCTTTTTTTAGCCATGACCTACACAGTTCAAGACAAGGCAAAATTCGTCGAATGGTTCATCGAAGAAGGCGAAAGTGTCACAGCATTCGGTGTTCGATATCGGAGGGAGCTTGGAAGGAATACTAAGGTGCCGGACAAGAACAGGCTGTGGGGTTGGTACGCAAAGTTCAAAAGCCAAGGAAGTTTGCCTGGCCGCCCTATTTGCCTGATTTGACGCCTTGCGACTTCTTTCCCTGGGGATGGGTGAAAAGCAAGGTCTACACGACTCCAATCACTTCAATGGCCGAGCTCAGAAGAAGAATCACACAAGCGTTTGCAGAGCTGCCTGGTGAGATGATCAACAGAGCAATGGGAGCATAGCAAAGCCGCCTCGAATACTGCCTAGAAGTGAACGGAAGATCAGTTGAGCAGGAATATGAGTGAAAAGAGTTGTTTATTTTGACTGTTGTCACAAAGTGGTGTTCAAATAAATTTTTTTGTCAATGTTTGGTACGGTTCGGTTGCCTAGAGTCTCAGCTTTCTTTTAAAAAAAATTACGTCAAAATCATGAAAAACCAAAAAGTTATGGTTAAAACAAATACGTGCGAAAAAATTGGCGCACCCTGTATGTTCCAGACCCCGGAAAAAGTGCGTAAAACACTTATTAGTCACAACTTACACAAGCTGGCCTACCCCTAAGCCAAGTAAAGAGCACCCAAATATATGTTCCAGACCCCGGAAAAAGTGCGTAAACACTTATTAGTCACAACTTCCATACGCTGGCCTACCCTAAGCCAAGTAAAGAGCACCCAAATATATGTTCCAGACCCCGGAAAAAGTGCGTAAAACACTTATTAGTCACAACTTCCATACGCTGGCCTACCCCTAAGCCAAGTAAAGAGCACCCAAATATATGTTGCAGACCCCGGAAAAGTGCGTAAAACAATTGTTAGTCACAACTTCCATACGCTGGCCTACCCTAAGCCAAGTAAAGAGCACCCAAATATATGTTCCAGACCCCGGAAAAGTGCGTAAAACAATTGTTAGTCACAACTTCCATACGCTGGCCTACCCCTAAGCCAAGTAAAGAGCACCCAAATATATGTTCCAGACCCCGGAAAAAGTGCGTAAAACAATTGTTAGTCACAACTTCCATACGCTGGCCTACCCTAAGCCAAGTAAAGAGCACCCAAATATATGTTGCAGACCCCGAAAAAGTGCGTAAAACAATTGTTAGTCACAACTTCCATACGCTGGCCTACCCCTAAGCCAAGTAAAGAGCACCCAAATATATGTTCCAGACCCCGGAAAAAGTGCGTAAAACAATTGTTAGTCACAACTTCCATACGCTGGCCTACCCCTAAGCCAAGTAAAGAGCACCCAAATATATGTTCCAGACCCCGGAAAAAGTGCGTAAAACAATTGTTAGTCACAACTTCCATACGCTGGCCTACCCTAAGCCAAGTAAAGAGCACCCAAATATATGTTCCAGACCCCGGAAAAAGTGCGTAAAACACTTATTAGTCACAACTTCCATACGCTGGCCTACCCTAAGCCAAGTAAAGAGCACCCAAATATATGTTGCAGACCCCGGAAAAAGTGCGTAAAACAATTGTTAGTCACAACTTCCATACGCTGGCCTACCCCTAAGCCAAGTAAAGAGCACCCAAATATATGTTCCAGACCCCGGAAAAGTGCGTAAAACACTTATTAGTCACAACTTCCATACGCTGGCCTACCCCTAAGCCAAGTAAAGAGCACCCAAATATATGTTCCAGACCCGGAAAAAGTGCGTAAAACACTTATTAGTCACAACTTCCATACGCTGGCCTACCCCTAAGCCAAGTAAAGAGCACCCAAATATATGTTCCAGACCCCGGAAAAGTGCGTAAAACACTTATTAGTCACAACTTCCATACGCTGGCCTACCCTAAGCCAAGTAAAGAGCACCCAAATATATGTTGCAGACCCCGGAAAAAGTGCGTAAAACAATTGTTAGTCACAACTTCCATACGCTGGCCTACCCTAAGCCAAGTAAAGAGCACCCAAATATATGTTCCAGACCCCAGAAAAAGTGCGTAAAACACTTATTAGTCACAACTTCCATACGCTGGCCTACCCCTAAGCCAAGTAAAGAGCACCCAAATATATGTTGCAGACCCCAGAAAAAGTGCGTAAAACACTTATTAGTCACAACTTCCATACGCTGGCCTACCCCTAAGCCTAAGGGCTAAGCCTAAACTTGTTGTTCCAAAGGGTAGTTACAACGATTTTTAGAAGGTCTGATTTGGGGGGGGGGTATTCTATACTAGCGCCAAAAATACGTACAAAAGTTTAATGATTAGGAAAAAAAATTGAATTCTTGGGCACCACTTCTTATTAGCGTGGGTATGCTCCTTTAACAATGTTTTTGCTGCAAAGGTTTCAAAATTGTAGGATTTTCGAGAGATATACAGGGTGAACCAAAATTACTGCTCCATTTTGTGAAAAAAACTTTATTTAAGTAAAATTTGTGGTCGCATTAAATTTTTATCGTTGTTTAAGTGAAAGGTGGCTGCATTGTTTATTTGAATCTTTTGTTTTTCTTCTAGGCAGCTCCCAGGTAGCTTAACCACGGTCATCGATTTTCGTGGGAAAATCGATGGGGCAAAAAGCTACCTACGCAAATTTTTCAAAAATGGTGCAGTAATTTTGTGTCACCCTGCATAGAGGGTTATCCAGAGATTCCACTGTGCCCCATTATCAGACTTAATAGGTAAATAGTGGGTTGTGAAACGGGTATTTCCGGGTAAAATCTAGATTTTAAAATGTGACCATGGAAATCCGGGTTAAATCTAGATTTTACCCGTCCCTATTTAAAACGGGTAAAATCTTTACTAAGGATTTTGTGAAAATACTATTTTTTACAAAAATTGTGTTTGAATTTGGTTTGTCTCAAAGCGAATTCGAGGTCAGAAAGTGTTTTTGTTTCAGCGAAATGGTTTTAATGTGTGCACCTGCACTTTTTCTATTTTTAAGCGCTACTTTTCTCTGTATGAATAAAAGCAATGAATAAAAAATTGTTGAAGAAAATGTGACTATGGAAATTTGAAGATTTTACCCGACTTTCGGTTAAATACCGGTTAGATACCCAAGATTTCGCTTAACAAAATTCTACCCGGGTAAATTGACAACCCTAGTAAATAGTTTGGCTAAAAATAACTCTAACCTGCAATTCAGCTTGCCATGAGCCACCTCAAATAAATGCTCATCCGCTAAACTACTGAAGGTGAGGTTGTATAGGTCGCATTGTTCTAGAAGCACTTGACTGTCTCTGGGTATCAGGTCTATAAAAGAGTTGGGCTTTAAAGATGCATAAAGTGACTTGTTTGTATCATGTCATACACAGAAAGTTTGCTAGAAATTTTTTTTACCTGCAAGGTGAGGGTTTGCGGCAAGGATCTCGGGATGAATTGTTGAGTTAAGAAGAGATCCTGTAAAGAAAAACCTTAGATTTATGTTAAATTTACGAAATTTGAGTAAGTATAGTCGGCAATTCAAAAAGCGACTGTTTTCATGCATAAAGATTGTATGCCCGAGTAGCGTCAAGTTTTAGGATTATTTTTGATGCACGAGCATTCTCGCCAGACTTTCTATACACCAAGATTTGGCTAAGAATCACAACTCTAATTATGTGTACAGTGTGTGTCAGAAAAATTTGACCACTTTGAAATTTTTCACTTTTTCATTATTTTGTGTGTCATTATTATATTTAAAACTTTTTACGTCGTGTCACTGTAGCCATACTGATTCTGTGATAATTTTAGAAAATGGCTGAAATCGGAAAAAAAGATCTTCGACCTGCTTTTGTTCGCCTGTGTCCAAGTGGAAAGCCTATCAGTCATATTGCTCAAACATTCAATGTCAGTCGATTCACAGTGATGGATGCAGTCAAGCGCTACGAAGCAACTGGTTCTTACAAGAATCGCGCTGGCTCTGGAAAAAAGAAAACTGCAACTGGCGAAGATGAACAGATCGCTGCTGCATTAGCAATTTCTCTGGACCCATCGTCAAAGAGGAATTCAGCTCACAAGCAAAGAAAATGGCAAAGAAAATTGGCATTTCTCGTAAGTCGTTCAAACTTCGACTGATCTAGAAACCATCAATAGGATAGTGGATGATGTTTCAAGAAGGCTGAGTGCATGTATCGCCGCTGAAGGGAAGCATTTTGAATAATAATATCTATTTTTGTTGAATTTATTGTCTGCTCATAG
Source organism: Ditylenchus weischeri (assembly GCA_029231635.1). Lineage (NCBI taxonomy): Eukaryota > Metazoa > Nematoda > Chromadorea > Rhabditida > Anguinidae > Ditylenchus > Ditylenchus weischeri. The sequence continues at coordinate 27,643 of JAMRYI010001306.1, forward strand.
TAAATAAAGCTTTGCTAATTGTTTGGGCCATTGTGCACAGTATCCTAAGTGAAGTTGGAGATTTCCGAGGGTCAGGGCCCAAAATTCGGAAATCAGCAGAGCAAGATGTTACGTACACCAGTTTTTTTCAGGTCGTCAAGTTTTTTTTGACATACCCTGTATAGTCTGTATATTACAATAACCCATCCTCCCTCTAGGATGGTGGAGGGGAGGTGTTTGGGGATTGGTTGATGGTTGGCTATGATTAGAGGTGACTCACCTCAGGTCAGGTGATACTTTCGAAATTTCACCGACATTTTTTAAGGACTTTTGGGCATCTAGATGGCGCGATAAATAGAGGCGAGACGAATCTTTTTTACAATCCGGTCCAGGCAACCATAATTAGAGAAATCCGAGGTTTTGCGGTAGGTCAACAAAAATTTTGGTAATTTGATATTTTAAAGTGTTTTATGAAGATATTTTTTCGAAATTTCCTAGAAACATATTTGTAAAAATAGCATTACTAAACTATGTTCTAATTTTAACTAATTTTAAATTTTCGCATTTTGTCTCGAGTAACCAAAATAGCTTTACAAACAGGCTTGGGAACATTCCCACCATCTTTATATCAAGTAGTTCAAGCGTGTCTAGCTTTTTAATTTTCAGCATTTTTAGCACATGTTTTAGTCGAAGGCTTTCAGGTGCATTCTACAAATCTGATTATTTTATTATTTTCAAAAATATTTCTATTTGAAAAAATGTGAAAATACAGGATATGGATTTTTTCGGCGCAAAAAAACTTTTTTTGGTGCAAATATATTTTTTGCGCAAATTTTGGCTTTGCATTTTTCTATTAAATTTTTTAACTTTTTTTAAAAGTGATAACACCATCAGGTAGCCCTGCGATCCTAGTTTCTAATAAAGTATTATTTATTGCAACATCGCTTGAAAAATTATTAAATTAGAACAACAATTTGCTTCATACTTTTACTTTTACTTTTTTGCAATACTTTTTTAAGCGATGTTGCATGAAATGATATTTCATCAGAAACTAGAATCACAGGGCTACCTGATGGTGTTATCACTTTTAAAAAAATGTTGAAATTTTGACCCTACCGGAGTATAACCCGCCCCCCCCCACCAAATGAAATTTTTTTAAAGTGTTTCCAACACCCTATATCAACCTAAAATCACCTCAGAAGTTCAAAAAAGACATTATTTTTGTGTTCTGGTCAATAAAAAATTGAGTTTTGGGCATTTTGAAATTTCGACCATTTGCCTGTTTTACCATGTTTTGGTCACTGGAGCTGGGCAAAAAGAGCCTCTAAATGCATTTTTGGTCAAGAGTCTTGTTGAATTATGTCTAAGGTAAGTGAGTGCGTATCTCTAACCAACCAAGCCCCCTGCGCCCCGAAAGAGGAGCAGGGGGCTTGGTTGCTTGGGGTTGAGATGCGCACACCCACATACCTTAGACACAAATCACTCGAAAGTGACTCTGGATGCATGGAGGTGGGCTTGGAGTTGAGATGCACACCCACACACCTTAGACGCAAATCACTGAAAGTGACTCTGGATGCATAAAACAGTATGCATACCAGAGTTTCTTTATGCGGTAGGCCCCAGTTAACAAAACTATGTTCAAATTCCATCTTTTTGGGGTCAAGGTACCCTCAACATCTGATTTACTAAGTTATAATGAACAGAAATCAACTAAAAATACCAAAATTCAAGATTTAAAAAAAATCGACTTTTTATAGAAAAAAGTAGGTGAACACACCTTTTATCGTGTTCAACGTAGGAAATGCTTAAAAATGGTTAAAATGGTGTTTGGAAACACTTTAAAAAAATTTCATTTGGGGGCAGTGTTTTCATAACTGGCACTGGTAGTGAAAAAACTGGCAAAACTGACACTGGCAGCTAAACTGGCAGTGGTAAAAGTACCAGTGCCAGTGCCACTACCAGCTTTGCCAGTTTTGCCAACTACCAGTGCCAGTTTGCCAGTTTTGCCAGTTACCAGTTTAAAATTGCCAGTATTGGCAGTCTGCCAGTTTAAATTGCCAGCTTTGCTAGTCTAATTGCCAGTTTTACAGTTCAAATTGCCAACTATTTCTTTTATTTGCCAGTTTCGCTATTACTTTTGCATTTATACTTTTATTTATGCTTTTCTACTTCTCTAGATGTCTGGATTTTCTGCTGATTCGCCAGTGCAAGGTAGCAACAGTGCAAAGAAGAGAAATCGGGATCCAATTTGGGATAACTTCACAGAGGTGGAAGAAAATGGTGAAATCAAAATGCAGTGCAGTCAGTGTCACGACGTAAGAGATGTTAAATGTTTTCAAAGATTGATTGCTATTTTCCAGAAATTCAGCAAATACAAGACAGTTTTGGTGCGCCATTGGGAAAAGAAACATCAAGACAAGGACCAACCAAGAAAAAAGTTCGATCAGCTGGGACAAGCGAAAGTGTTGAGCCAAAAGAAAAGTAAGGCTTTTGAAGGCTTCTGTTTCAACTAGGCTTAAAAACGGATATTAGGTACAAGAAAGTCCAGAAAGCTTTGTCTGCAGTTCTATCCATCCCATCGTTGCCAATCTATATTTTCATGCATCCGCTGATCCGCAAACTTTTCCAAGTAATGTCTCCAAGTTTTGAAGTAAGTTTTTCACTTTTGTGGATTTTCGCTTATTTATGTCTTGTAATCTTAATTAAGCTCCCGAAAAGCTTTGCATCCTTCAAACGTATCTTGCAAGAACTGTTTTTCTCACTAAAGTTGTATCCTCGCTTTACTTCAGGAGTGACCTTGCACTACACTGATGTTACTGGCACTTTACGTCGCGTATTCCTTGGGCTTCAACAATTAGAGGATTCTCATACTGGTGCATTGATTCGTAGAGACTGAGAAGATATTATCCAACTACGGTCTTTCTCTCACGAATGCTTTCAAAGTGGTGACTGATGCAGGCAGTAACATGGTTAAGGCTTTTACTGAAATTAGAATGAGTATGTCTAGAGTGATGGCACTTCATATTGTCTTACTTTGTACAACTTAGGTGATATCGATCCCAATCAATACGTGGATGAAGAAGAGCAAGACGAAGGTTTACAAGAAGCAGACGCCAACAATGAAGATCAGTTTCAGGAAGTTGAGTTATTGCTACGGTGGGTCTTGTTGTTGTCATTTTTTCTCTCTCCTGATGCTAACTTTTTGCGTTCAGCTGTGCTTTTCCCCTACGACTCGGCTGTTTTGCTCATGCCTTGCAATTAGTTATCATGCAAATATTCAAAGACTGTGAGTCAGCGAATCAAGGCTTCAGAACAATGGCGAATCTCATCGGAAAGTTTAAAAAATCGCACAGTGCGACTAATGTATGGTCAATAAAAAAATATTTTTCATATAACTTGGAAGCACTTATTTTAGGCATTATTAGAAGCTTGTGGAAAAGTGCTAGTCTCGCTGTCGAAAACTCGCTGGGCCTCACAAATAGCTGTCCTAAGTCGTTACACTGAGATCAGAGAAGAAGTAGCAAAAATTTCGCAGGACAAAAATTGGGAATATCCTACGGAATCAGAAAATGAGGTTCACAACATTTTATTTTTTTTCATAAACTTTTTCGTTTTTCAGTTTCTTCGAGAGATCTACAGCCTTACAAAGATATTCGCCGATGTTCTACCCGTGTGCAAGCCGAAAAACGTTACTATTTCGAAATGCTACGGCTTCATCAAAGCCATTTACCGTTCGTTGGACAAATTTGAAGTATGTTATGATTATCTTTGGCTGGTTCAGTGCTTATTAATAACTCCAGGAGCGTGACGTCTACAATCGCTGAGAAATTGAGAGCGTTGCTGCAAAGCGTTTCGATAAGATGATGGACAGCGATTCACTCGACTTAGATCCTATATTTATCGTCGCTACAGCACTAGACCCAAACACGGCGTGCTTCTTAACAGAAAACGATTACAACATTGCTGTTAACGAAATTCAAAATTTGGTATTTTTAATTTATCGTGATTTTTCATTATCAATTCTCTCATTGTTTTGTAAAGGTCCGCTATGAACAGCCACAGCAGCAGGGATTTACTAGCTCTAAGCTTCAGCTCAACACTACTCTAGACCAGCTATTAGGAGATCTAGCGAGCGAAAACATAGTTTCTCGCAATCAGAAAACAATGGTTCAGGCCGACGCAAAATCTTGGATCCGAGAGAAATTAAAATGTGTGATAAATGCCTCTTCATCTGGAATTGACCCTCTGAAGTGGTGGGTGAATATGCTTGGCACAGTGAGTAATCATTTGCGTGTACATGTTGCACTTAACAGAATCTTAATGAATTTTTTATTCAGGATGCAAAGTCGCTCGCCATATTGGCATTAGAAGTTTTTTCCATTCCGGCCACAAGCGCTCCGATAGAACGTATATTTTCACAAGCAGGATTGGCTACAGCTACATCGAAACAGAACCTCCTTGGAATTATTAAATTCTCAGATTGTCGTTTATTGTAATATGTACTTGGAAAATGTCTAGATTTATGAGTTGTTGTTGGAATAAAGAATTAAAGAGGTTTGGATCTAGTACGCAATAAAACGCTGTAGTCATATTACAGCTACAAGTTTGCCTTTTAAAGAATAAAAATAATTTAAAAAATAAAACAAATAGTTGTCAAAACTGGCAATTTGAACTGGCAAACTGGCAATTAGACTAGCAAAGCTGGCAATTTAAACTGGCAGACTGCCAAACTGGCAATTTTAAACTGGCAGATTGCCAATACTGGACCAAATTGGTAACTGGCAAAACTGGCAAACTGGCACTGGTAGTTGGCAAAACTGGCAAAGCTGGTAGTGGCACTGGCAATTCATGCCAGGTGCCACTTTGCCAGTGCCAGGTACCAGGTGCCAGATACCAGCCTGGCAATTGCCAGTGCCAGGTACCAGTGCCAGTTAGTGAAAACAACTGCTTGGGGGGTATACTCCGGTAGCGCCGAAATTTTTAATAGAAAACGCAAAGCCAAAATTTTATGCAGAAACAATAT
>JAMRYI010000439.1:0-137213 GCA_029231635.1 Ditylenchus weischeri
CCGGAGTCTGCTTCAATGCTGATCAAGTCGATTAGATGTCCCTTACGCATTAATGTCATCAGGATCTGCTCGTCGTCAAAGCGCACAGCCACCAAATCGAACAGCTTCAGCTTGGCATGATTAAGTTTGTGAACCGAAGTGGAGTCTGTTAGATGAACTGTCAGCCGGCTGAACCCATTTAAAAATATTGCAAATGCAACCAAAAATCAGGAAATACCTAAATTGACGAAACTTCCGACCAGCTTGCTCCAAGGAAGAGAGATCAATTTGTTTTTCATTGACAAGGAAAGGATCAGGCACCACGTCTCCACCCCCGCCGCCAATAATATCAGATTGCTCTTTGGTTGCTTCAGTTGGATTGGCATTGCTCTTTCGCTTCTTTTTCCGTGGAGGCTGTTGTTCTGTCTCAAAGAAAGAGTATTTTAAATTTTAGAGCTAAGAGAAGTTATATTACGGACCTCTGCAGATTTATCACTGCTCTTTGCTTCCATTTGTCCAATATCAATGTTGATCACGACGGCATCATAACCCATGCGCACAGCTCTTCTCACCAGATTGGTTGTCTTCTCAACATTGCCTCTGTGCTGGAGATTCAGCTCAGCAAACTGCATCATTTCGCTAGAATTATATTTTTTAACAAAAAATCTACAGACTATTTATTATTATTTATTTTTATTTATTATATGCTCAAATTGAATCGCGCCCTCAAAAGTCTGAATTTCACCAGTAAATTTTATATTTTCATTTTTCTTTCAATTTTTGTTATAATTTTTTTTAATCTTGTGTTTTTTTGTAGCCCTAGATCTTGGCTTTCTAATGAGCTATCTAACTTTGCTGAATGATTTGCAAAATGTCAAGATCAAGAGGTTTTAAAAAGAGCTTCAGAGCTATTTTCTCACGGTTTTTCTCTTTTTAAAATCTATTGATTTCTCAAATTACCTAGCGGAGTTTGATAGCTCAGTAGAAAGGCAAGATCCGGCTCTACAAGAAAACACAAAAATTTTGAGAAAATTATAACAAAAATTGAAAGAAAAAGGACAATATAAAATTTGCTGTTGAAAACCACTTAACTCACTGGTGAAATTCGGATTTTTGATGGCGTATTTTAGTTACAGCCATTATTATATTCGAAATTTTAAAACGCAAACGCCAAAAATAGAAGCAAATCTGTACAGGACTAAATAATCTCTAAATCGAAATCGCAATGGCTGTACAAGCTTTCGTAAGGCCTCGTACACAATGGTGGACTGCAAAATTCTACAATCCTCATTCGGAAATAGCCATAAATTTTTTTAACTTCTCAAAAAAAAATTATTTTGGTGCCATCTTGTAGTTGAGATTCAGGACTACCGAAGAATCAAAAATCCTCACTCACAATCCGCACTCGCTTGGAGTGAGGATTGTGAGTGATGACTTTTGATTCTTTTTCAACATTTTTAAATCAATACCAACTCGACCAATAGCCTATTCGGTAGCCCTGAATCTCAGCTACAAGATGGCACCAAAAGAATGATTTTAGGAAAATTAAAAAAGAAGTTACGGCCATTTCCGAGTGAGGATTGTTGAATTTACAATCCACCATTGTGAACAAGGCCTAACGGTACAATTTCGTAACAGCGAATTTTTGGCGTAAGTACTTTTTGTAACCACCCCCCTTTTCCATTTATGGAAAATTACCATGGTTCTCAAAATAGCTAAAATTGCTAAAAATTCGCTAAAATTAAAGTTGATTTGAAAATTAACTATTCGCTAAAATTTTTAGCAATTTAGCTATTTTGACGACCATGAAAATTACGTAATTCGTTTGTCGCATTTTTCACCTTTTTAAATTCGCTCCTTTCTCCAATTTATTTTATCCAAAATATTCTTTTTTTTTGTCTTCTAAAGAAGGTTTGATATAATGAAATGCCACGGCCCCTCAAAAACTGCACTTTAGTGTATTAGCGAAATTTGGCGCCAAAGCCAAAATTTTGAAAAATCGCTGTTTTTTAGTTTATTTTATCCATCACTTCTGGTTTTATGATTTTTGTCAACCTCTCGTAAGTTTATTGTCGAAAAAACTCACCACATTCAGCGCTTTCGAATAAGCTATCACTTACCCCATAAACTTAACTAATTTCATAACTAGAAGAGATTTTCGTGAATATTTCCGAAATTTTTCTTCGATTTATTTGACTTGATTGATATTAACACCGACTTTTTCGACAATAAATTGATGAAGCAAGATTTAGACGTGATAGAGGAGTAAATTTGCTGCATTTTTACCAAGGACGTATACAAAAAATACAAATTTTGGGTGTTTCATACAAAAGTTGGATGAAAAATGCAAAAACCCCTATTTTTACTCGGAAAAATGCCAGTTGTTCGCTTCAAACGGTCTCTAGTTTCTAAAATAACATCTTCACGAAATTCGGCTCAACTTTTCGAGTAGTTTAATGTATGAGCTACGTTTTGGTATACAAGTACGTAAAACTCCGTGGTTTTGCACTTTTTTTCCGTCGTTTATGTTGTCCAATATTTTTCGTATTTTCAGGTGATTCAATGGTGCAGACGAGACGTGCTACTGTGGTACGAAAAGAGCTAACAACAAAGCAACCTGTCACTCTGAGAACTGTGGAAGCAACAATGGCTGCTGTGGAAGCGAAGAGAGCAAGAAAAATCTCAAAGGAAAGAGCTAGTTGCCGAGCAAGGGAAGCGACCAGAATACGTCTTTGTAAGCTGTTTACCTTACTCTTTGGTGGTGGTTATAAGTTTTTGTTTTAGCGAAACTGACCGAACGAAAAGAAAAGCAGTCAAAACAAGCTCAAGATGATGCCGAAGCCAAAGCAATCTTTTCAGCTAAGCGAAAGCAAGCGATAGCTGTTAGATGGAGCAAACCAATCAAGAAGAATATCGGAACAGGGATAACAGTTAACAAGACAAGTATGTTTTCTGGCTGTGTTTTTTTATTTCGGACACAAGTGTGTTTAGGAAGCGTCCTACCACTTCGGAAGAGTGCCAGTGTTCAAGTCGACTCTACCAGTGAAGTCATTAAGCAGTTAAACCGAGACAAAGAAGTCCTTCTGACTGAACCAAAAAAAGCGGAAACCCGTAAGTCACGTCCATAGTTGTTGTTTTTACAGTGTGTGATTTTGTTTAGGATCAGCGGAAGCCTTTGCAGTGCTCAAGCTTCGTTATCTAGAATTGATGAAATGATTGCTTTCTTGCGGCAAAGATGGTCAGCTTGTTTTTTTACTTCGACCATGTGTAAAAGATCTTGTTCAAACACGCGTTGATCTTCTCTGCGAGTAACTTATGAACGGGTACTCGATGTTCTTCCTTATCTAAACCAAGTGGCCTACGAAAACGGCTATGGTCAAATTTCTAAGACTGATGCTCGTCTCCTACAGCAAGTTGTTCAACTGATAACTCCTTTTAAAGGCTTCACTGAGGCACTCGAAAGGTCGAGCTCCCCGACTATTTCTCTACCGTTACCTGGTCTTGAAAACTTGGTAGCCACTCTTATGGCGTACAAGCAGGTTTTTTTTATTAAAAGAATGAGAGATAAACAATATCCAGAAAAACCATTTGCCTGAAATTTGCCAGTCTTAAATTACCAGCCTTCGAACAAGATTTGCTGACACATTCAAATCAGATGTGTGTTTTTGAAAATAGCAATTTACATGATGAAAAATTAATTCTAGGAGATCGCTTTTCTGATCCAATCTATTTGGGCGTCTCTATGCTTGATCCAAGCGTTTTCAAACTGTTATCTTTATGCTTGATCCAAGCGTTTTCAAACTGTTATCATCTTTTTTAAGAATTTTAATAAATTTTTTTCAACCATTTATTATGTATTAACATTAATGATCAAAAACAACAGAGCAGACACGGGAATCGAACCTGAGATCTACAGTCAACACACAGCGCTGCCATACCACTACTTAGCTACCTAGGCCACTCATATGAAAACTGTCTTTTATTTTGGCAGGAGTACACTATTAGGGGTAGCCCAAAGGTGCGTTTTTTCAAGGTCTAAGTATTTTTTAGGAAGTTTAAACGATAGACACGGCCAAAAAAAGTGTGGGAAGTACGTTTTTCGAAAAAAAAAAATTCTTTTGCCTTGGTCCCCCTGCGATTTTTGGTCGTTTTTTTGCCTTGGTCACCCCTGTTGTCTCTATCTATGTTATGTTTTTATTGCAAGTATTACTTTTACATAATGGCAGCAGCAGGATCGAAGTGTATATCTAAAACTGTCTCGGCCACTGTGATAACAAACCACTTCGTTATGTGAAAACTTTTTTGATACGTAATTTGACTTTGTTGTACGTTTTGGCCACTGGAGCTGGGCAAAAAGAGCCTCTTTCTGCATATTTAATCAATAGTCTTGCTCGGAATTATGTCTGGGTAAGTGAGGTAAGTGAGTGCGCGCATGTCTAACTCTCGAGCCCCCTTCGCTAACTGCGGGGGCGCAGGGGGCTCGAGAGTTGGGGCCAACCTTCCAATCCTTCTTAGTAACTGAACCTATAAGCGTAAACAAGTTAAGAGCATCAAACAAACTTTTGTACAAAGCAAAAAGTGTTATACTGAATGAATCGGCTCTCTTTCTTACCTGGAACTCGGTATGATTTAATTAAATCATCGATGACTTTACCGAGAACAGTTTTTTAAGAGAATAATTGACCAATATGAAACCAAATACTTGTTGCGTGCTCTTCCCAATAGCTGGAAGATGACGAGTTCTTTGCGCAGTAGTTACAGATTCTAAACTTGTAACGGATGAGAAAATGCCGCAAGCTATACACAATGCACCCTGATATAAAGCGAAAGCGAAAATGAAATTCAATGAAAAAGAAATAAATTTCAAAACGAAATGAAAACGAAATTTCGTTTCATTTCATTTTGGGGGGCCCGCTTTCGTTTTCATTTCATTTTGAAATTCGCTTTGATTTAATTTCGCATTGGTTTCGTGTTCGTTTATGAAAACACTGGTCCAGAGTGACCATAGGCTACTGGAAAATGGTTTATTGGAGGTAAAAATGTTTTGAATAAGCGATTGCGCACATCAGAATAGTAATCTGATGTACCCATCTGATCATACACTTTTGCCTTTTGGCCACTGTGGAATGACATTATGACCTATTTATGGAGTTTTCATACCAGAAAACTTGAATTCTCGCAACATTTCTCTAATTTGAACATAAATATTCGTAATTTGGTCTAGACCGTATCAGACCGGTCTGATCTCGGTCTGGTCCGATCTGCTCTGCTCTTTACCCACCTCGGCCAACAATACATAATTCGAAACGACTATCTTGATTTGTGGTTACATGGTTACATATACACTACCGGGAGGGACAATGATAATTTCATTCGGGACGAATGACAGGGCAATGAAATGACCGGTGACAATTTAAAAAAATCGTATTATCATGAATTCATGGTCGCGAAACCATATGGTCACGTGACCGTAACAATCTTGGAAAAAGTTAGATCCAGGGACATAGAGAGAAAGATTCGAGAGAAAGGACAGAATATGCATATTTACTCCCACAACGCTAATGACTAACAAATAATTTTTTACGGATTACAATTATTTAGAAAATAGGCTCGCAGATTTCTTTAGCCAACACAACATCTACATTGGTGTGTTTCGATAGAAGTGACACCAGCAACGAAGTTCCAAAGCCAGTAGCGCGGTCACCACTCCAAGCAGGTGCTGCAATATCGATATGTAGCCAATTCACGCTGTCAGAGAAGTCGATATGTTTAGCAATGAATAATCCAGCCGTAGAGCTGGGAGGTCCAACATACTTGCCGCTTCCTTCCACATTCGTCATATCCGCGATCTAAATAACGTAATCATACATCCTTCAAAGAGATCGCGAAAATATACCGCAGATTTTAAGTCACCAAAGTGCAAGTCTGGCGCATAAGGCAAGGCCTAAACTTGCTCAACTAGTTGGTTTAGTAAGATAAACAAACAAATGCATACGTGAACCAGATCACCTAAATACAAAAAGGTTAAACGTGAATAAAACTTATCTGAAAAAAACTTACCACTTTTTCTGCCCGCTTTAAGACATTCCATCTCAAGTTCCTCTTTGTTTGAAAGAATGGCCCCATGAATTTTCCCAGTGGCATAGCATTGAGCACCTGTCAGAGTAGCGACATCGATGACTGTCTTAGCCTAAATAACGCTGTTACATAGGGGTTGCATCGATCTAAAACTTGCATTGAGCTTAGTCTTCGCATAAAAAACTCCATCAGCAAGTACTAGGCGGCCTTCGGCATCCGTATTATTCACTTCAACAGTCTTCCCGCTCAGAAGGGTGATTATGTCATCAGGTTTGCTAGAAGCGAGGAATAATAAGACGTCGAGTAACCATGGAAGCTTACTTGGCCACGGGAGAAATGTTGTTTTCAGCAATGCACAGCAAGCAGTGAAGGTTTTCACGAAAACCACACTTGACCAGAGTTAAGAATGCGGCAAGACAAGCAGCAGCTCCACCCATATCTTTCTTCATATTCAACATAGAGGAAGACGGCTTGATTTGCATCCCACCAGTATCAAAGACGATTCCCTTGCCCACCATAGCATAAGACTCCTTCGCACATGCAGGCGTATGACTCAAGCAAACGAAAATTGGAGGATGTACAGCAGCTTTGCCAACGTTGTAGATACCACCAAAGCCCTGAGCACGGAGATCTTCTCCCTAAAATGGGAGAAAATCGTCAGCATATCTATCACACAACAAACCTTTATGATAGTCTTCTGTATGGGGACACCGAGCTTATCCGCCAGTGCAATAGACTCATTAGCAAATGCCTGAAAACAGATAACAGAGTGTGAATTACACGAAATTAATCAATAAATAACCTCTGTGTGCAGCTCATTAGCTGGAGTATCGACTAACATGCCACAAATACGGATGGATTCACTAAGGCTCTGCAAGAACTTGACATCTTCATCAGTCAATTTCTGCAGAATATGCAATTTAGAACAAAATACGGAAAGCCTTAAAGTATGACAAACCTTTTCGTCTGTAACAACCACCTCAACAACCACAGCTTCTAATTTCGGACTGTCCTCGGACGAAGTAGTTTTGCGAGAGAACAACGGAAAGCACTTGGAGATCGCAGCCACATTGGCCATCACATGAGAGTATTCACTGAAGAGTACGATGCAAAGCTTCTAAACAAACAACTGCTCAACAAAAACTAAGACATGCGAAGAAGTTACCTTTATTCCGTCCACGATATTGACCTGTTGAATACCCTTGAACAAGGCGTGAGCATTTGAAGGACTGTTGTGGCGACTAGCATCATCCGGTACAGAGACGAACTGAAAAGTAATATGATTCAAGGGATGACCAGATTAAGAAAACTATTTAAACTCAACCTTGGCATAATCCAAATACAATGGCACACTTCCTTTGGAAGGCAGGGCACGAAGAGCAAGCTGGAAAGTATTATCATTCACAACACCCATAAGCTTTGCATTCAGAGTGGCATCCAGTTTCAAGGCTTTCAAGTGCTTATTTTGGCCAGCGAACACTATCTGACAATTCTGCAAGTTTGTGTCTCCTGCAAGTCCAGCACCAATAGAAAGCGTTGCCATTTGAGCAAATTGATTGAAGCGCAGAACACGATTCACTTGCACCGATAATCCAACGAGACTTTTAAGCATAAACTGATAAATTTCCTAAACACTATACATTAATGTTATGTAAAATAGAAGTTTGAGTCTGACAGAGAGACTCTGCTCCAGATCTAAAAAAATATTGACACCTAACTTCAACGGGCGGCGGTAGATTGATCTTCTACAAATTGATCCTCGGTAAATTGATCCTCCTGGGGTCGTATTCTATCAGGTTGTCCGAAAAGTGTGCCATAATTTTTTTTGCTTGTTCTTTCCGGAAACTACAAACAGTGAAAAGATAGCTGACTTCCTCAGCTTTTTGAATGTGACAACAAAAATTTGTCACACCACGTGCAGCTCTGATTACGGAGGTGAAAAAATAACACAACCAATTATTTGTCGAACTGTTATTGATGAGAAACAATTATTTCCGAAACAAATTGTGCCAAGACAAATTATTTCTCATTTGAATTTATTCTCAGGTGACTTTTTGAGCAGTTGTCTTTTTTCTTAGTTAATTTTTGAGCAGTTGTGGGTGTGCCAAGAGAACTTCAGTAGCGGAAAAAAAACATGCCCCAAGCATAAATTTTTTACAGTTTGTGCCATAATTTTTTTTGCAGTTATTATTCTGGAAACTACAAACACTGGAAAGATAGCTGACTTCCTCAGCTTCATTTTGAGCACAAAACTTTTTGAATATAACAACAAAAATTTGTCACACCACGCAGTTCTTTCTGTTCATTCCTTTTTTTGAGGCGGAAAAAATGGACCAAGAATGTTTCGCCTCGGTTATGCTCAACTTTTTTTGCTTTATATGACTTTTTCTTTGCTTAGGCATTATGGTTAGCAAAGAACTTGTTCCGCAAATCAAGGCTGCTATCGTTCGAGCAAAGAATAGAGATGCGAATTCTCGTGATGTGGCGGACCAATTTTCTGTCAACCAGCGAACTGTTTCTCGAATCTTCAAGCGTTTCAAAGTCACAAACTCAACTGCTCGTCTTCCAGGAAGTGGTTGCCCGCGCAAGTCAACTGCGAGAAATGATCGTGTGCTCGCAAGAATCGTGAAAGAGGATTCAAAGAAGACTGCAACAGATGTGGCCAACTATGCAAATGAACGCCTTCGGCTTGGGATTACGACTCGTACGGCTCGCAATGTTCTCTTGTAAATGTTTTTTTAATTGAATTTGCTTTTATGAACATCGTTTCAGACGCCAAAATCTTCCTGCTGCCAAACCATCAAAGAAGTTTTTTCTTAAATTTTTTTAATAAAAAAAATTTGCAACTTATCAAAAGGTGCAAGTCTCTTTAGGGTCAATGCAAGACGTTTTTGACAACCTGATAAATTTAGGATTATTCGTATCTTCGGATTTTTTACGGATTTTGTTGAAAAAATACGTAACTTCGGACTTTTTGAGGATTTTTGGGGTATTTTTTGAAGAATCGGATTTCTTGGGGATATGTTGAAAAATCGGCCTTTTGTTATTATTATTATTAGGATTTTGTTATCAGACAAATGTATTCACAAGCGGTTTAGATTTGGAAAAGAATCCGTTCGGGTAACTGTGCTTTAGTTTTAGCATTGAATTAATATAACGAATGTGAAACACCGGGCCGGCGCGCGATCGGAGTGGAGCAAGCCTCAATAATTTAATCTTTAAAGATCCCACTTAGAGCCGTAAAAGAGATTAAGCCGATAAGAGCAGATACTACACAATCCAGATTATCCGATCTTCAAAAAATCCGCTATTTATAATACGACCCTAGGTCTGGAGTATCATAATTCTTAAATTTGGTTATAATAGTTTTAGTTTATAGGAGATGCATGTTTTCCGTATGTTTTCTAATAAGGACCCATGAGGCTTTCTTTTTCAACACCTCTCAGATGGTCGGGCCTTATTAGAGGGTGGGCCTTAATAGAAGGTGCGGTCTTATTAGAAGATATACGGCAACTAAAATAGTTCCATTGAGAATCAATATGTGTCGTAGTTTTGCCCATTTGTCTTTACCCTAAGCAAGGAGATGAGGTGTAGAGGTGTAAATCGTGTTTTCAACTCGAGTTATTTTCAAAAAACGAAAAAAAATTTAGAAAGAAAAGGTGCAATAAAAACGTCCATTGTGGCCACCCTGACTTCAACTTCACACTTCAACTTTCCACTTCACCCTTCCATTGTGGCCACCCTTACTTCACTACCCACCTCGACTTCACACCTCCATTGTGACCGCCCAACTACAGTGAGTAATTTACTTGAACGGAGAAGCTCAACGGAGCAAAAATGACTGCACACTCAAATCAAGGGGTCAAAAAAAGGAAAAAGACTTTTTTGATGTTTGAATTTATGTTTTGGCATTAGGATATCTTGGCAATTTGTGAGTTTTTTAAAGTTCTCTTGGGTAGGTGAACACAATTTTTAGCGAGTACGGAAATATGAGTAAATATAATTTTTGCATGGTCTTCACTGTCTTTTAAAACGCCCGAAAAGGTGCACTTTGGATTTTTAGACGTGTTTGCAGGGCGCAGTGGTTAAGCTTTCCGTCAAACCATTTTACATATTGGCTGTAACTGAAATGCGCTTTCAAAAGTCTGAATTTCACCAGCGATTTCTGAATTTCACCAGCAAATTTCTGAATTTCACCAGCAAATTTTTGATTTTCATCAGCAAATTTTTGATTTTCGCCAGAAAATTTTTTATTTGGTAACTTTTTGCTTATGAAGTTATGTTTTTCTGTTTCTAGATGCAACTTCCAATCAAACAGACAAAAAAAAACGAGGCCCGACCAAAAAACGAGGCCCAACTCAGTGATTTGGGGTGTTTCTGTAGGTGCGTAGCCTTTTGGCCCCTTTTTCCCATTTGGGAAAAAAGGGGCCAAACGCCTTAATAAGGCGTTTGGCCCCTTTTTTTTCCCGAATTTCAAATTTCGGGCTTTCAAATTCAAAGGCCAAACGCCTTATTATAAGGGATGGAGGCCTTTCAGGCTAAGCCTAATGGCTAAGCCTAAGCCTAACGGCTATGCGCTTATTAAAAAAAGGAAGCCCGGGAGTTGACATGTCCGGGCCAAGGGCTCACCCAGCTTTTAAACTATTTTTTTTCAAAAGCCCTCAAAAACCCTCATTCGATTTTCAAAAGTTTAAGAACTATGTTTAAACCATAAATTTGATAAATCGAAAAAAGTTGAAAAAAATCAACAGGGGGGACCAAGGCGAGAAATTTGAAATTCGGGAAAAAAGGGGCCAAACGCTTTAATAAGGCGTTTGGCCCCTTTTTTCCCAAATGGGAAAAAGGGGCCAAACGCCTCTACGCGTTTCTGTAGACTTAGTTACCTTTATGGTGCCTTGGTCTTTGGCTGATTTATAATCTCTCTACAGTCTAATCTCGTTTATCCGACACCCCCTCAAGTTCGCTCCCACCTAGGGTCCGACACTTTTTTTAAGCCAATTTTTAAAATGTTTTGCCAGTTGTCTTTGGTTGTTTTAGTCCGAAATATCGTAAGGATTTCGATTTTGCCGATCGTTTTTCCCAAATCTTTTTACGTTGCCATAAAGACCCACGGCTCTCGTTTACCCGACACCTGATTTTTAAAAAGAGGTGTCGGATAAACGAGAGACGCAGGTCTTTATGGCAACGTAAAAGGATTTGGGAAAAACGATCGGCAAAATCAGAATCTTTGCGATATTTCGGACTAAAACAACCAAAGACAACTGGAGAAACTTTCTAAAAATTGGCTTTAAAAAAGTGTCGGACCCTAACGAACTTGAGGGGGTGTCGGATAAATGAGACTAGACTGTATGACGTATTTTTATGTTTTTCAGGTAAATATCGCAGACTAAAGCGAGAAGATTCGAGGAACGTGTCAAGATCTATGTCGAGGATGTTCAAAAATCGTGGAACATGGTCAGTGGTTGGCCTAATTTCTATTTGTCTTTCTTAACTTGGAGACGTTCGCTGAAGAAGCTTCTCTTTTTTATTTTCAAATTGTCTGGTCACGTAAGTTTAATATTTTACACATTTCGCATCGCAACTGCATACAGCTTGCACACAAGTTCATCACACACATAACATCAAGTCACAATTTTTGTATATTTGGAAACTATGCACTTTTTCAGTCTGCATGTCATCGCAATGTCACTCTTTATAAGCCTTCGTGCTCCAAAGCCAAGGCAGTATGGCTAGGCCTGTGTAACATAACTGTCGGAGCACGTCAACTTCAAGAGGCTGCCTAGCGAGAGTTATCTGTCATAGCATTCATAATTTATTCACAGGTCTTATTGCAATTCAATGAAGACGTGTTCTAGGTGAAAAAACCGTAAAACCTCTATTAAACCCCCACCCCCCTACAGTTAACTATTTTCAAATTTGTTTTGCTTTTTTAACCCTAACATTGTTTATTTTTTAAAACGTAAAAGCAAAACAAATTTGAAAATAGTTAACTGTAGGGGGAGGGGGGTTTAATAGAGGTTTTACGGTATGTGATATCCAATAGAGTCAAACTCATATATAGTCAAAACCGATACTTGTTGATACGACATAAGACCTGTAAATAAATGATGTGAATGCTATATCAGATATCTCTCGCTAGGCAGCCTCTTGTATAAAAGTTAACGTGCTCTGACAGTTATGTTACATAGGCCCAGCCATACTGTCTTGGAGGTGGAGCGCGAAGACACATAGAGAGTGAGATTGCGACCACATACAGAACCACAAAGTCAATAGTTACCACATAAAGTAAAAATTGTGATTTGGCGTGTGTGCGTAGATTACTATGTCAAGCTTTGTGTAAAAATGTGTAAAACGTTAACCTTACGTAACTAGCAAACCAGTAAATCAAACAGAAGCTTCTGCAAAGAGCGTTTCAAAGCTAGGAAAGATGAGTAAAAAATAAGCAAACCAGCGACCACATCTCGCGATTTCAGGACACCTTGGCGTGGATCGTCATCAGCTTCTGGATTTTTCTCAGAAAAACATAACTTCAGAAGCAAAAAGTTAGCAAATAAACAATTTTCTGGCGAAAATTAAAAATTTGCTAGTAAAATTCAGAAATTTGCTGGTAAAATTCAGTATTTTGATAAAAATTTGAATTTGCTGGTGAAATTCAGACTTTTGTGGGCAGAATTGAATTTGAGCCCGTAGTATTAGAGATGTTCTGTGGCTGGACAATTGATGTTTTGTATTTTTTGGAGTGTTTTTGTTCGATTGTTGGCTCAATGTTTTTAAAATTAAAGCTTGGAATCTCGGGAGTCGAATGATATTTTTGGATTTTGGTTTTGAGATTTTTTTCGGTTTGCTTTTTTGGGTTTCAGAGAGCAAATTGTGGTTTTTTTGTTCCGGAGTCAAAATCTTGGAGCTAAGTGGGTAAGAAGAAAATGTCATTTGATTTAAATTGTAGTGCTGGATCTCAGCTTTCGTTTAAAAAAAAGATCAGTGAAAAATGTCGACTTTAAACAGGGGATGTGTCAATGAGTATGGATAGTATGATATTTTTGGCGTAGGGCCCGGCTCAGCAGGGCTCACGCGAGCTAGTAAGCAAATAAGCGGTTTTCCTTGAAGTCACTAGTTCAATACGACCTCCTGATACCTTTATTTTTTTTTAATTTTTCTGCACCTTTTTTGTTATTATCTCATTCGACGTAAAATTAAAAAGTAGATATAGGTCATAATATTAGATTTTCAAGTTTTGCTATAAAAATTTGAGTATAGATCATACAAAAATCTAGACTTTAGTCAAATACAAGGCAAAAAGTTACATAAAACTTTAATCTTATCGAAAATAACGAAAATCGTATTCTCACTAACAGCTCATATACCAAAATGTAGCCCAGGATCTCCACTACAAATGGGAGGAGATCTTTGCTGGATCGAAGGCGTGTGAAAACTAGAAACCATTTTAAAAGCCGTATTCTCTTATTTTGGACCACATGATATAAACTTTTGTTACCCCAATTTTTCGAAATTTTTAGTTTTTGTCTCATTTGAAAGAAAAACAATTCTGAGTAAGTTTAATTTAAAATCATTTTAAGAATTTCGGGAGTTCGGGGCGGCCCGCCCCGAGAGGGTTTTGAAACGGGCCGGGCCGGGCCGGCCCGTGCACATGACTGGTTTAATGTAAAAATTGGTGTTTTTTGTGCTCGACTTTTGTGCTTGAACCCATTTTTCCACAAAAACTCACACGCAAGAAGTAACCATTACTGCCATAAGAAAGCCCACTAAATTTTCCGTCAAATGGTATAAATGGTTTAATAAAAATTTTAAAAAAATTGCGCTAAAAAATATCCTTAAAAGAATAAATGTCAAAAAAATCATTAAAATTTTGGTGTGTCTACTTTTTTGTCTCATTGACTGAAACCCTGCTGGCCCGGGGTTTTTTTAACTTTTGTTTGTCCATCTTGCTCGAAATTCGTCGCGCTTTCTGAATCTGCAATAAAAAACGTGAGGGCGGGCTTTAAGAATTTTGTTTTGGAAAATACTAATTTCGTGTAAATTGTCAAATTTTTTTCACAAAAATGTACCAATGCAAAAAGTTTTACTACCATAAAAAAACCCGCCCAATTTTGCGTAGAATGGCATAAATGTGTGAGGGTCACGAAATAAAAATTAAAGACTATGCAGTAGAAATAAAATAACCATATTTCAGACATTGGATACGGATAGAACTTAGAATTGGCCATATTTCGAGATCCGAATTTGAGTGAATTCTTGCAGTAGTGAAATCTTGCAGTAGATTTCTCATCTTGTGGGTTGAAGCGAAGATATCTTTTCTGATCTAAAGCAATGAAATAGTTTTCGCGAGAGAAGGGTGAAAGCTGACCTCTCTTAACTCACTCTTCAGCAAACTGCGTTGAGACCAGCTCAGCTTTCCAGAACACAACCTGAGATCTTCCATCGGTGCCAAACAATTTGTTCGATTCTCGAAGCTGAAGATCTTCTCGACACAGCATGCAATGGTTTTCTGGGAGTCTAAACCATTAAAGTAAGCAAAGACGCTAGTGAAGAAAAAGAACAGGTGAGTTATTTTTCGATACCGTATCCTTTTCTTTTGGGCTGAGCAAACGATTCAGAAGTACTTCTTTATCCCTTTGCAGCTTGGCGATTGAGTTGCTGGTCGAGTCAACTTGGATACTTGCTGTACTTCTTTGTAGCGAACACTTGCCTGAAAAATAGTGATCATGCGTAGACATTTTGAATTTTTGTTATGCACTCACTTCCTGACACTTCTGTGACGGGTTTTTCCGCTCTGCCGCGCGATTTTTTTTTTCCTCAGCACACTTTGCTAGAAATGAAGACTAATTAACCAGTAAATGAGACTTAACTTCAAACTTGTGTTCTCACCAGCTTCTACTCTTTGATCCTTTCTGGATCTGGACCTATTCCATCGGACTACGACTGCATTCTGCCTCTTTGCTGAGAGTTCTGCTCTTGATTTAGCATCTAGCTGTTTCTTATCAGCTTGCTTTACTAAAGCAAAAGCGCCTTAAAAATAGATAGAACAATTTAAAAAAGCTTACGAAGACGGATCCTTGTGGCAGCCCTAGCTCGGCTTGCAGCCTGTGATTTCGCTTGCCTTTTCTTCTGCACCACATTGCTTAGTGATTCTCTTGCTGAAACTTGCTGCTTTCTGACCGGTTGACTCATTGGTTCTTGATCCCTTTCTTGCTCCTTGCCTACTTCATAGCTTGAATTGCGAGTTCTCATAATACCTGAAAATTATCCCAAATTTCATTCCGTCAAAAAATCGAAAAAAGTCGTCGTTTTTGAGACGTCTCATTAACCAAACGATAGCTCATGCATTTAGCTACAAGAATAATTGAGCCGAATTTGGTAAAGATGTTATTTTAGAAACTAGAGACCACTTGAATCAAACAAGTGGCATTTTTTCGAGTAAAAATAGGGGTTTTCGCGTTTTCCATCTAAATTTTGCATTAGACAGCCCAAATTTGCATTTTTTGCATACATCCTTGGTACCAACATGCAGCAAATTTACTCCTCTATCGAGTCTCCGGTTTTGTTACAGAAAAATTGGTCGGGAAAACTTGGTAGGATCTCAATCATTTCTTTGAAAATTTTCACAGAAATTAGTTCTGGTTTTACAATTTTAACTGTTTTTTCGGCAAGTAATGGCTCATTCGAAAGCTCTTTCTGTGAGGAATATTTTGGCTATAAGCACGCGAAAACCAAAAATAAAAAAACCACATGAGAAGCATGAAACAAAAACGACCTCAAATCGACCATTTTCGATAATTTTTCTTTTGGCGCCAAATTTCCCTATTACACTGAGATTCAAATTTTGAAAGGCTGTGCCGTATCTAAAAAAACAGGCGTAAAACCTGTAAACATACGTAAGAAAACAATAATAATGGCCAGAGAATAGTTGGAGGCATAAAAATGAGGAAATAGTGCAGTTAAATGAAAAAAAGTGTTTGCGCAATTTGAATTGTGCGCAATTTGCGGTTGCGCAATTTGAATATGCGCAATCTGGCGCTGCCCCAAATTTCTACTTTCAACTGTTGGATAGGCCCCTGGTGGTAGCAAACATTATTTTCTCCTGAATAACAGCCATAAACTAGTTTTTATAAAACCAGTAAATCTCAGGTTGGGTAGGAGAACCTCCTGGTACCTCCCTAAATGAGTATCTCCTCCACAACCCGAAATTTTAGATTTAGCTGAAAGTAATTAAAAACCATTGCACCCTATCGAGAATCATGTCCTGAACACGGTTTGACAATGCTAAAGACTTGCTTTGCTTTCTGTCAATATCATATGAAAATTTGGACTACCAAATAAACCAGTACAAAGCCTCCCCATCCCCTAATAAGCCGTCATCTTGGTCTTGTTTCAAAACGTACCAGCTTGTCAAGTTTCATCCATATTTAAAAATTAAAATAATGAAGTAAAAGTACATTTGAAGAACTAATGACATCCTCACTTTTGCTGGTGTTTGTGGTTAAAGTGATTAAATTTGCATTTTGACCCTTGATAATGAATTAACAAGGAAGAGTTAGGTTAAGTAATACCTACAATAATCTGAATATCAGAACTGTCAAAAGTCTTTTATTTTGAGAATTGGAAAAAATGGTCCGACTCAGGAGGGAGTCCATTTTTTTGACCCATATAATACGAAAATTTTAAGTTTTTTTAAATCATCTTCATCTTTTTAGGTAAATATGCTCTCTTATAGTCGAATTGCTGCTTTTCGTTGCTCAGCATCTGTGAAATGGGTGGGCCCATGTGCCAGCGTCGCTTCCTCTCCTTCCTCCAAGTCAAACTCCAGAGTGGTGGCGTTTTCTCCTACCATGATGCCAATTCGACTGCTTTCAACAAAGGATCTTTTTGGCAGCATGGATTCATCAGTGGCAGAAAAATTGGTCAATATTCCTGTGCTGCAGCCGCCAAAGCCTAGGCTAAGTGTGGAGGAAATGGTGGCTTCTGGTCAAAGCGTGCTCAATGAACTGGATTTGTGGACTTGGTATAAGCCGACCAGCTATTTTCGGTACTTTATTTCATTTAAAAACACCGCTTTCATACACTTACTCTGTTTTAGATGGGCTCTCGAATCTATCCATATGCATCTGGACATCCCCTGGTGGGGGACAATTATTGTCGGTAAGATTTTATTAAGAACGTTTGCTAGACAAGCCGCTTTACAGCAACTTTTAGCCACTTGTGCTCTTCGACTGGCTTTTATATTTGTTCCGATAATGTCTCAGAAAATGGTTGGCAAGCAAAATCAACACAGGAGAGAGCTGGACGGCTTTAAAGATCGTATTCAAGAAGCTAAAGCCGAAGGCAACAATTTGTTAAGTGGGTCAAATTTCTGCTAGCTTATAATGGTCTTAACGAGGAATGTTTTAGTCCAACAGATCTTCATGGAACAACGCGAATTCATGCTCTCCAAGGGAATTAAAATGGGTCGCCAGCTGGCAGTTACGCTGATCAATGGAAGTGTCTTCATATCACAATTTTTTGCGATCAAGAAAATGGTTGCGGTTGGCTATCCAGGTCTCTCTACAGGTGGTATTGGCTGGTTTACCGATCTTACAGCTGCTGATCCCTACTACATCCTGCCTTCTGCTTCAGCTCTGACGCTTTTCTTGGTGGCAAAGGTAATTTTGTGGATTGATTTTTCTGTATTTGTGTGTATATTTAAGATTGGCATTGAATTTGGAGCTTCCGCAAATCAAATGGCTCCTCTTGTACGAATTGGTTTACAATATGTTCTGCCTGCAATTGTTCTCGCGTTTGGCTCTCAGTTTTCGTCGGTGGGTTTTTTGGTGGTCTTTTGGCGAATGTAAATTTAGGATAATATTTTTTTGCCCATAGAATATTTTTTGCCCATAGATTTTAATTTTTTGCCCATATGTTTTAAAATTTTTGCGGCAATTAAAATTTTATGGTAAGAAAGCAACTGAGATTGCTCAGAATCCCACCCTAGAGTGGCCTAAAACCACTGAACGTTTGCTTTTTGGGGGTTTACTGAAGGGGAGTAAACTTTTTGAGAAAAACCGATCGCGCGCATCAGAATCTCACTTTGATCGGCTTAATCGCTCAGAATCCAGCCCTGAAGCATTCAAAACCACTTTAAACCACTCCCGACGAGCATGGTAAGTAACTTAAAACCTAACCAGTTTCCTTAACCAGTGTTTAATGTGGTGAGGAGTGGTTTAAAGTTATGAATGGTTCAGAGTGGGATTCTGAGCGATTGAGCCGATCAAAGTGGGATTCTGATGCACGCAATCGGTTTTTCGCAAAAATTTTACTCCCCCTTCAGTGAACCCACAAAAAGCAAACTTTTAGTGGTTTTCGGCCACTCTAGGATGGGATTTTCAGCAATCTCAGTCATTTTCTGACCATAAAATTTGAATTGCCGCAAAAATTTTATAGGCATATAGGCAATATACCGTATTATCTCTAATAAGCGCCCCCTCTCTAATAAGCGCCCCCCCCCTCTACTTTGATGGTCTGTATCTCGGGGCAGAGCAAATATTTTGCCAAGTTGTTTTTTGCATTTTTTAACTTCCACGAGCTCTACCGATTCCACTTTTTAGATTCTGGTTGTGCACCCAAAAATCTCGAGATCGACCCAAAATTTTTCCGATTTTCGGAGGGTTGAAAAATAAGCGCCCCGGGGCGCTTATTAGAGACAATACGGTATAGGCAATAGGCAATATATAGGCAAAGTATATAAGCAAATATATAGGCAAAAAAATAAATCTATCGGCAAAAACGAGTATTCTAAGGACACCATCCTTAATTTTATCTGTCTTTTTTAGGGGGTCACTTTGTATTGGGTAACGAGCAACTCGATTTCGTTAGTTTACTCTGGCTTCTTTCATATTCCGTTAGTGAGAAAAGCATTGGGTATTCCTCTTCTGACTACATATCCAGTAGAAGCCAACAAGAAGAACTCGTTGAGTGAATTTCTTGATAGTCGGAAAAGTTAGTATTTGTAACTCATTAGAAGTAAGTTCTAACTGCTCATTTTCAGTCAGCAAGAATGCTCCACCCACGCTGGAAGACATAAAGAAGAAGGATGTGGAGAATTTCAAAAAAGCGGGACGTGGGCAGCCGGCTGTCAAAGTGGACTCTGGATAATTAATTTAGTTAATAGGTTGACGCGTTTGTCCACTTAACTCTGTTGTTGGTTTGCTTGTTATATGGTTCAGTTAGGTGTGTGTAAATAAATATTATCTATGAAGCTAGTATGTTATCGAATTTCTGTGGTGGATCGGAGCTGATTCTCACAATTTGAGCGACAGACGTCTAATATTTTCAAATACGTTATGTAGAGCTAACAGCTGGAGGGATGCACTTGATTTGAATAATTGACAACTAATTTTAGAAATTTTTTCGTATTTTATACTTTGGGAAACATCTCAAACACGAGAGAGAGGAAAGCAATTTTGAAAGCAATTTTGTCGAAATTTTGCAAAAACGCCAATTTTTTTTTAAAACGTCTGAATCTCTACATTCTTTAAATTGTGCAGTAGAGTATGATAGTACATCAGATAGCCGAGATCCAGGGCTAGTGCCAAAAATTAAAAAAATTATAACAAAAATTTAAATAAAAATGGCAACATGAAAATATCGTGTGTTTACCCGGGTATTTAGCCGATATTTACCCGGAAGTCGCGTAAAATCTTCAAATTTCCATAGTCACATTTTTCGTAAAAGCTCCCAAGTAACCCGGGTTATTTCATGGGTGTTCCTTGAGGAGGGTTATTTGAGAGGGGTTATTTGGGGTATGTTTTTCGGTGCGTAAACGTTTCGTAAATTCCCGTTTGGGAATTTATTGCAAGTTTGTACACATTCAAATTCATTCTTATTTTTGCTTTATCACATGATGTGATTCACATCTGCTTTCGTTAAAATTTTGCGCTTCTTTTATTTACCATATTTTTTACTGTGCTGTTTTTTGAAATTTCTATTGTGCTATAATCTCAGCTATCACATTTCTAACTTCCCATTTTTTCCTGCCTACTTTTATTCAGTGAAGACAAAATGTTACAATCCGGAACAAAAGACAATTTCAAATTATAATTTCGATCAAATATTATTATATAAAAATTCAAAAGGCGACAATTTAAATTATCGAGTTTTGATTAAAAAAAAACCATGATACCACCTGTGGATCGAAATTTTTTTTGCTCAGAATTCAAAAAAGAGCCGGCTTTCTCATGAAATCGGGGTCGAGAAGCACGAATATGAGGTTATCTCTTCCATCTGACTTTTCTGCGTGTGGGGAGAGGGGCGGTCTATACTGCCGAAGTTAAAGAAAGACACATGATTCAACAAGCATATTTCTAGGGTTGTCGGCCGGCAGAAAATTTGGGCCGGCCGAGCCGAAAAGCCGAACTATAGCCGAAATTTTCGGTTCGGCTTTAAAAATGTTTAAAAAGTTCCTTTCACTTTGCCTCTCACTCTCACTTTGCCTCTCATTCTCACTTTTTCTTTTACTTTCGGTCTTCATACCCATGACAGTATGCATATGCATACCCAGGATTTTGCGTGAATCTCCAATCTATTGAAACAAAGGGATATTCACGCAAAATCCGTTCAAAAAAGGATGTTCGAACAATTACCTTTGAGTTGTATCCATTAAATATACCCTCCTTTAAGGATTCGCTCGCAATGCGGCATTCCCCCACCGTGCTTTAACACTCTTTTTTCAGATGAGTAAAGGCTCTTCCACAAAAATCACGAATAAAGGAATCGAGGATCTCCTTTTGTTTGAAAACGACGTTGTTCGAATATACGTTGTTCAATATACCACTCTTTGCATGCAATTTGTTTGAGTCTCCTATGTGTTCGTATCTCCCAATGTTTGAGAATCTTTTTGTTGCACTCGCATACCATCGTACCCATGAGGGTGTGTTGGTTGTAGGGTGCTAGCGGGGCTATAGACCCTAACCAGTTAGTTTAAACTGTAATAACTTATAAAATTAAATTTTTGCTTGCCTACGGTGGCTTAGGACATGAATTTAGGCCTGTTTCACAATTTGGAAAGAAAAGCCTTGCCTTCATACTCCAGTTTTTTCTAACTGTTGCGTGATAATTTTCAGTCTTTGAGACGAATTCTTTTTTTATCAATTTTTCAGTTTAGAAATTTTTTATTAAATTTATAAAAATTTCTACGAAATAGTTAGAACATTATTGGGAAAAGTTTTTTGTTGGAGAGCTTCCGATAGGGTATTGGCTAATAAATTTCTGAAACTTCTACGCGCCCAAAATTTACAAATATTATTGCTTTTAATAAACCCTGTTTGACTGGATCAACTAAAAACATGCTAAAAACATTCGCTGTTATTTATTCAGAAATACCGTATTTCCTCTAATAGCTCCCCCGGTGGAGTTATTTTTTGGATGCCCGAAAATCGGAAAATTTGGAATTCGACCTCGAGATTTTTGAGTGCTCAACCAAAATCTGAAAAGTGCAATCGGTAGAGCTCACGGGAGTTAAGAAAACGCGTAAAACAGTTTTTGCAAAAAATTGACTCTGGGCTGAGACATAGGTGCTCAAAGTTAGGGGGGAGTTATTAGAGCAGGAGGAGCTATTAGAGGTGATACGGTAACAGCGAAAAGTGAGTGTAACATAAAATAATGATCAATTTTTAGGTGTTGATTGTTTCTCTTTCAATGTTTCCCTTATTTACTTCTGTTATAAAATTTTGGAATTTTCCAGATTCCGTTGAAAAAAATTGAAAATTATTATCAATTTTTGACCCTACCGGAGTATACCCCCCCCCAAATGAAATTTTTTTAAAAGTGTTTCCAAACACCCTATATCAACCTAAAATCGCCTCAGAAGTTCAAAAAAGACATTATTTTTGTGTTCTGGTCAATAAAAAATTGAGTTTTGGGCATTTTGAAATTTCGACCATTTGGCTGTTTTACCATGTTTTGGTCACTGGAGCTGGGCAAAAAGAGCCTCTAAATGCATTTTTGATCAAGAGTCTTGTTTGAATTATGTCTAAGGTAAGTGAGTGCGCGTATCTCTAACCAACAGTCCTCAGCCTCTTCGGGGCAGGGGGCTTGGTTGCTTGGGGTTGAGATGCGTACACCCACATACCTTAGACGCAAATCACTGAAAGTGACTCTGGATGCATAAAAATGTATGCATACCAGAGTTTCTTTATGCGGTAGGCCCCAGTTAACAAAACTATGTTCAAATTCCATCTTTTGGGGTCAAGGTACCTCAACATCTGATTTACTAAGTTATAATAAACAGAAATCAACTAAAAATACCAAAATTCAAGATTTAAAAATCGACTTTTATAGAAAAGTAGGTGAAAACACCTTTTTATCGTGTTCAGCGTGTAGGAAATGCTTAAAAATGGTTAAAATGGTGTTTTGAAAAAGTTCAAAAAAAATTTCATTTGGGGGGGGGGTATACTCCGGTAGCGCCCAATTTTTATAATTTGGTGCTTTCTCTTTTGTAGTTTTACCTTTTTCTGGGAGTTCTCATAGCTAATAACATATTACTTGTAATACACGCCCCTGCTTCAGGATTGCTTAGCTAGGCGCTCCGCCGGGTAACCGGCGCTTAAACAATCTGCCCTGCTCTAATAGATGCCTTAGCTAGGCGCTCCGCCGGGTAACCGGCGCTTAAACAATCTGCCCTGCTCTAATAGATGCCTTAGCTAGGCGCTCCGCCGGGTAACCGGCGCTTAAACAATCTGCCCTGCTCTAATAGATGCCCCATTTTTTGACTAGGATTTCAGAGTTAAGGCCATTTTCCGTTGACAATTTCAAAATTTTTAGGGGTTTGAAAAATAAACGCCGCGGGGCGTCTATTAGAAGAAATACGGTAGCTTAAAATGCTCCGCATCCTCGGAACGATGCACCAAAAACGAAACTCGACTCCAACTCTACAGCTAATGGACGAAATGAAATCAGATACAATTTGATGACCCTTTATATATTTACTTGTCTAATTAAATTTGAATTAAATTGTCTGAAGCGCGCTCGTTTAAACCTTATTTAATTTCCAGAACCGGATACTAGGCTGCGGCCAATAATTTTCGGAGTCAAAAGCGGAGTTACCGTATTATCTTTAATAAGACCCCATGGGGCCTTATTTTTCAACCCCTCTTTGGAGGTGGGGTCTTATTAGAGATAACACGGTATTGCTTAAAATGATTTTCAAAGTTTATTGTAAATATGTTAGCTTTATAATTCTTGATAAAGTTATATTCGATAACTTTTGTCTGGTCACTAACTTGATAAGATATTAAATTCCTAAGGGTAAAAATTTGACATAAAACCCTGTGTTCTACATTTTTTACATTGTGTTATTTTCAGTCAAAAGCTTGTTCAATTACGATTTCGCACTTATACCCTTTTTATATACCGTAAATGTTCTAATAGAGCCACCAACAACCCCCATCCCCCCAGGGGCTCTATTTTTCAATCCTCTGAAAATCCGAAAAGTTTTGGGTCGATCTCGAGATTTTTGGGCGAAAATTCAAAATCTAAAAAGCAGAATCAGTAGAGCTCGTGGGAGTTAAGAAAATGCAATGAACAGCTTTGCAAAATATTGACTTTGCTCCGGGATTCAGACTCTCAAAGTCAAGAGGGGGACTCTATTAGAACATTTACGGTATGTTTTAACTGGACGTAATGCCCAATTAGGGATTTTCTTCCTTCTTTCAACCATACTGGGAGTTTGAGTAAACCAATTTTTCCACGTGATCATTATTTGTACTGATTTTTGTTCTGAAATTAAAGTTAAGTCTTGACACAAGATCACCCTTCGCAACCGGCCATCAGTGGTCATATATCACTAATTGTATAAACCAGCATCGATATTGACTTTTTGTCGGCCAACAGAATATAATTTTGTGTAATTTTTTGTCTTATATCGAGACTCAACTGCACTGTTTTCAAAAGTCACACTATCACGCTTGGGTCACACTAACTTCACCGACCTTTTTATCTGAAATTTTGTTTTCTTATCTCAGATGTTTTTACACCAACTTGTAGCTGAGATTTTTTCTCTATCCACTAAGTGGTCAAACGCTCCAGTTAAAAATAATTTTTGACAAAATCTCACCAAATGTGACCTTAAAGTCACACCTTTTCATAAAAAGTCCTTGTTACTATTAGAGACGGGGTTTCTATTAGATTAACAAGGATTTCGGCATTTTTGAAGTGAAAAAGCTGTCCCCCGCCAATTCGTTGCCGTAGACGGCAATGGTCCTTTAAAAAAACCAAATTTATTTTCGTTATAGAAACATGGCTGATAACATTCCTGCTAAGCCTTCAACAAAGACTACCTCAGAAAATTTGGCATTTGTTCCTTTCACTAGCTTCATCGACCCCACATTTTGGAGTCAAGTCAACAAGGTTTGTTCTGAACTTTAGTAATTAGACTGATAACTATTTTAAACGTTGTTAAATGGATATTCTGCAGTTAACGCTAGCTAGAAAAATACGGTTCACACAATGTAATTTAAATGGGATGCAATTGGTTAACTGTATAAATAATCGGCGCTACCGGAGTATGCCTCCCCTCCTCCAAATGAAAATTTTTTTTGAACTTTTTTAAAACACCATTTTAACCATTTTTAAGCATTTCCTACACGCTGAACACGATAAAAAGGGTGTTTTCACCTACTTTTTTCAATAAAAAGTCGATTTTTTTTGAATCTGATTACTGTTTATTATAACTTGGTAAATCAGATGTTGAGGGTACCTTGATCCCAAAAAGATGGAATTTGAAAATAGTTTTGTTTAACTGGGGCCTATCGCATAAAGAAACTCTGGTATGCATACATTTTTTATGCATCCAGTGTCACTTTCGAGTGATTTGTGTCTAAGGTATGTGGGTGTGCGCATCTCAACCCCAAGCTCAACTCCCGCAGAAGGGGGCTCAGGGACTTGGTTGGTTAGAGATGCGCGCACTCACTTACCTTAGACATAATTCCGAGCTAGACTCTTGATCAAAGATTCATTTAGAGTCTCTTTTTGCCCAGCTCCAGTGACCAAAACATGGTAAACAGGCAAATGGTCGAAATTTCAAAATTACCAAAACTCAATTTCTTATTGACCAGAACACAAAAATAATGTCTTTTTTGAACTTCTGAGGTGATTTTAGGTTGATATAGGGTGTTTGGAAACACTTTAAAAAAAATTTCATTTCGGGGGTATACTCCGGTAGGGTCAAATAATCTAAACAAATTAATCAATAGGCTCAATTAGTCTCATTGTTTGGTATCATCTGGACAGTCTAATGGTCCAGATGATAGGTCTTTTTGGTGACACCCAACTTAATTTGAAAATTTAGCTCAAAGTGAATAAATGGCAATTAGATGAAACTCCTAAGAAGATTTTTGGAACATATTCTACTTGTAGGTTTACTTTTATGGATTTGTAATAATTAACTGTGGGCTGAATATTTCAGCCGGCCGCCGTCAAATAACCAAGTGCTCTTTGTGCCTTAGCCATGACTCTTTTGTGTTAGATGAAAATGATCATCCGATTGAGTCACGGCCTATAACTCCTAAAGGAGAGTCGTTGATGATCGGGCAATTATTGTTGGTCAACACACGAAAGGCTTTTCTTGAAGAGCTGGACCGAAAAGCAATTTTGGAGTCTTGTGCTCAAAAGGTAGTTCTGATCAGTGTTGTATGATTCTCCGGCTTTGGCTCTGGCTCCGAGCAGGAGCCAGAGCCGGAGCAAATTTTTTCAAGTTCAGAGCTCAGAGCCAGAGCCGGAGCAAATTTTTTCAAGTTGAGAGCTCAGAGCCAGAGCCGGAGCAAATTTTTCAAGTTCAGAGCTCAGAGCCAGAGCCGGAGCAAATTTTTCAAGTTGAGAGCTCAGAGCCAGAGCTGAGCAAATTTTTTCAAGTTGAGAGCTCAGAGCCAGAGCCGAGCAAATTTTTCAAGTTCAGAGCTCAGAGCCAGAGCCGGAGCAAATTTTTCAAGTTGAGAGCTCAGAGCCAGAGCCGGAGCAAATTTTTTCAAGTTCAGAGCTCAGAGCCAGAGCCGGAGCAAATTTTTTCAAGTTGAGAGCTCAGAGCCAGAGCCGGAGCAAATTTTTTCAAGTTGAGAGCTCAGAGCCAGAGCCGGAGCAAATTTTTTTCAAGTTGAGAGCTCAGAGCCAGAGCCGGAGCAAATTTTTTCAAGTTCAGAGCTCAGAGCCAGAGCCGGAGCAAATTTTTTCAAGTTCAGAGCTCAGAGCCAGAGCCGGAGCGAAAAATCTCGAAAATACATCACTGGTTCTGATGCATGGGTGATCACTATATTGAGACTCGACTGTAGTCCTTTTTAAATCAGTGCTATTTTAATTGATTAGTGTGTTATTCGGCGCTACTGGAGAATCCGTTCCCATTTTTTCCCTCTGTTGATTTTTTTTAAACAAAAATCAAGTAGTTCTATGCATGGTGGTATCTTCAGTCGGCTGACATCAGCCGGCTGAGTTTTAACTCAGCCATCAACCTCAGCCGGATAA
Source organism: Ditylenchus weischeri (assembly GCA_029231635.1). Classification (NCBI taxonomy): domain Eukaryota; kingdom Metazoa; phylum Nematoda; class Chromadorea; order Rhabditida; family Anguinidae; genus Ditylenchus; species Ditylenchus weischeri. The sequence goes on from JAMRYI010000439.1 coordinate 26,560, forward strand.
TCGTCGAGCATACTACCCTGATAGTATGTCGAAGTTAGATGTCGAAGTCGGAAGTAGGATGTCGGTGTCTATAGAGAAGTTAGGGGGGCTCCAATAAACTTCCAACTTCCTACTTATGTATTTAGGTAATGCATTTAGGTTTCAAACATGGCCTAGAAAGTATATAGGAAAGGGTTACTAGGTGTTACTAGGTGAGGGGTACCCAGGTAAGGCTACTAAGGGTGTGATAGCCAGTAGCAGTACTCAGGTAGATTGTAAATTTTTCGGTAAATTTTCGGTACAGTAAATTTTTCTTTCGTTTTGTAAAGTAATTTTTCACCTTTCCATCCAGTGTTGTGCACTCGTCCTAGTCTTCGTCCTCGTCCTCGTACTACGAGGACGAGGACGAGAAGCTCCAAAATTGAGGTACGAGGACGAAGACGAAATACGAGGCTGAAAATTTTCAAGTACGAGGACGAGGAAGAGGACGAAGGGGTGAGGACGAGGACGGAAGACGAAGGGTAAAGACGCTCGTCCTTGTTGAAACTTTTTTTTATTAAGTTAGCTTTTTACCAATATTATTTATTTTTACAAAAATTCCTATTATTTCAACTATTTTTAGGCAAAAGTTTCGAATTTTTATTGAAGCATTTGCTTGATATTTTTTCTTCGCTTTGCGAGTTCTTCAACTAACGAAAAAAAATGAAAGGCTCATACTACGAGGACGAAGACGAGTACGAGCGAATTTTAAAACTCGGTACGAGGACGAGTACGAAGTACGAGGACGAGAAAAATTGAAAATGCACCACACTGTTTCCATCCCAATACAGTCAACAATACGGTCAACTCTCAGTCAACAATACAGTTGTTTGAATGTTCGCGAAATTTCTTTAACTGTAACATTGCTCCCGAATATTCGCCCGAATATTCGGGTCGTACCTGGTGGAAAAAAAGTCCTTGGACACTTTTCTAGCTCATTTTTAGTAATATTTTTTCGATTGCAAATCAATCCAAACATATGGTTTTGTAGCCCTTTTCTTCCTCTTTCAAATGGTATATAAACTAAAATAGACATTATGTGCCTTGAAATACCCGTAAGGTCATTTTCAAAAGTTGACGAAAAATTCAAAAATTGGAAAAACTCGGATTTCGGTCTTTTTTAAAGAAATTGTTTCTCAAGAAGCCATATCTCAACACTCAGATTTCCAAAAATTATTCTGCAAATTGTATGTAACTGTAAATTGCTTTTTTGTAGCTCTTGAGCTGCGCTACAACACGGTGCTGAAATATTAATAAAGCAATAAATTTCGAAACAAAATTTCGACCAGTTACACTGATGGAAATGGACAAAATTTCTTGTCATTTTTTGAAAATGACCTTACAGGTATTTCAAGGCAAATAATGTCTATTTCAGTATATTCTAAAAAAGTTTATATACCATTTGAAAGAGGAAGAAAAAAAGGTTACAAAATCATATGTTTGGATTGATTTTGTAATCGTACGGCGCTAGTAAAGAATAGGGTTCCAAAAATCAGCTTGGTCCCCCCTGTTGTTTTATTTGTAAAAACAGCCGGGGGGACCAAGCTGTTTTTTTATTAAAATTTATTAAAATTTATAGCACCAAACTAGTTTCTACGAAAAACAACAGGGGGGACCAAGCTGATTTTTGGAACCCTATTCTTCATTATCTTATATAGTATTTGGCATGTGTGGGTGGGTGGGTGGTTAACGCTTTTTTACTTCGAAGGCCAGAACGGGTCGTAGATAGCGAAATCACTTTTGTCGCTAATACCATCGTATTCCCCAGAATGTCAGCTTTCGTTTAAAAAAGAACAGGCGAAAAATGAGTTCTAATAGGGATATACCTATTTTTATGAATGAAGTCATAGCCCCTCATTGAAATTTCGAAATACTATAGAGGCGCCGATAGGCGCCTGTGGTCCCTTGTAGCCAAATATTACTATGACTATATTTTAACCAGTAATTTTTTTAGTTGTGGTCATTGATCACATGCAGAGAATGGCTCCAAACTCCATCTTTGCTCAACAATTTCTATCTCACAGCTTGGGCAGTAAGTCTCTCTTGATTTAAATATTCATTAAACAAAAAACTCATTGATTGTTAGGATATCAAGCAATTTACCTACTACTACTGGAACTGCATGCCCGTGCTTCTCTACCCCAATCAAATAGTACAGAAAAAGTGTTCTGGAATTCTTACGGAGGAACTTTTCAACCTGGCGGTCAATCACTTAGACCAAGTGCCTGAAACCCAAGCCAATGACCCATTTATGATAGTGAACTGGAGTGATTGCCACCCTCTAGCAGCTAGTGATCCATCCAATGGTGAACAGTTAGATGGGGATGTGCTGCTGGTGTTCCCTAACCCTTCAAGCATAGCCGGACAACCAGGATGGCCACTCAGAAATCTACTTTCAGCTATTGCTTATTTGAGGTTAGAAATGATATGTTAGAGTAGGGGTCCCTCTTTGAATTAAAAAAAATCAAAAGTTGGTTGTGAAAAAAACCAAGAAATCTTTCTTAGTTGAGGCAAATTTGTAAAATTTGAACCAAATTTTTTCAGAAAAGACTGGACTTCGCTAAAAGTGCTAGCTCTGAGAAGAATTTCGTTTGAAGAAAGCTACATTATTGAAATCAGTTGGGACAAGCCGGAAAATCAACTGGAAAAAGTGCCTAAAGCAGTAGGCTGGGAAAGAGATTTGACCACTGGAGCTTTAAGCCACAAGACTATTGAGCTGAAGTCAATGTTTGACCCTTTGAAGTAAGTCTTTTTATCTAATAAATAAATGGCTTTAGTATAGAATCCCCCCCGCGCGGAGTGCTCGGATGGAGGAGATAACGTCATATTCGTGTTTCTCAACCCCGATTTCATGAGAAAGGCTGTCTTTTTAATTCTGAGAAAAAAAATTTTTTTCGAACCACAGGGGGGTATCATGGTTTTTTTAGTCAAAATTTTAAAAATTGAAATTGGCGCCTTTTGAATTTTGAGGGGAGGGGAAGGGAATAAAAGGGGCCACTAATCACACAGGCCCCACTAACAAGAAGATGTTGAACATAGTTTTGAATACTGGGGCCTACCGCATAAATAAATTCTGGTATGCATGCTTTTTCATGCATCCAGAGTCACTTTCGAGTGATTTGTGTCTAAGGTATGTGGGTGTGTGCATCTCAACCCCAAGCCCCCTCCATGCATCCAGAGTCACTTTCGAGTGATTTGTGTCTAAGGTATGTGGGTGTGTGCATCTCAACCCCAAGCCCCTCCATGCATCCAGAGTCACTTTCGAGTGATTTGTGTCTAAGGTATGTGGGTGTGCATCTCAACCCCAAGCCCCTCCATGCATCCAGAGTCACTTTCGAGTGATTTGTGTCTAAGGTATGTGGGTGTGTGCATCTCAACCCCAAGCCCCTCCATGCATCCAGAGTCACTTTCGAGTGATTTGTGTCTAAGGTATGTGGTGTGTGCATCTCAACCCCAAGCCCTCCATGCATCCAGAGTCACTTTCGAGTGATTTGTGTCTAAGGTATGTGGGTGTGCACATCTCAACCCCAAGCCCTCCATGCATCCAGAGTCACTTTCGAGTGATTTGTGTCTAAGGTATGTGGGTGTGCACATCTCAACCCCAAGCTACCTCCATGCATCCAGAGTCACTTTCGAGTGATTTGTGTCTAAGGTATGTGGGTGTGTGCATCTCAACCCCAAGCCCTCCATGCATCCAGAGTCACTTTCGAGTGATTTGTGTCTAAGGTATGTGGGTGTGCACATCTCAACCCCAAGCCCCTCCATGCATCCAGAGTCACTTTCGAGTGATTTGTGTCTAAGGTATGTGGGTGTGTGCATCTCAACCCCAAGCCCTCCATGCATCCAGAGTCACTTTCGAGTGATTTGTGTCTAAGGTATGTGGGTGTGCACATCTCAACCCCAAGCCCCTCCATGCATCCAGAGTCACTTTCGAGTGATTTGTGTCTAAGGTATGTGGGTGTGTGCATCTCAACCCCAAGCCCTCCATGCATCCAGAGTCACTTTCGAGTGATTTGTGTCTAAGGTATGTGGGTGTGCACATCTCAACCCCAAGCCCCTCCATGCATCCAGAGTCACTTTCGAGTGATTTGTGTCTAAGGTATGTGGGTGTGTGCATCTCAACCCCAAGCCCTCCATGCATCCAGAGTCACTTTCGAGTGATTTGTGTCTAAGGTATGTGGGTGTGCACATCTCAACCCCAAGCTACCTCCATGCATCCAGAGTCACTTTCGAGTGATTTGTGTCTAAGGTATGTGGGTGTGCATCTCAACCCCAAGCCCCTCCATGCATCCAGAGTCACTTTCGAGTGATTTGTGTCTAAGGTATGTGGGTGTGCACATCTCAACCCCAAGCCCCTCCATGCATCCAGAGTCACTTTCGAGTGATTTGTGTCTAAGGTATGTGGGTGTGTGCATCTCAACCCAAGCCCCTCCATGCATCCAGAGTCACTTTCGAGTGATTTGTGTCTAAGGTATGTGGGTGTGCACATCTCAACCCCAAGCTACCTCCATGCATCCAGAGTCACTTTCGAGTGATTTGTGTCTAAGGTATGTGGGTGTGTGCATCTCAACCCCAAGCCCTCCATGCATCCAGAGTCACTTTCGAGTGATTTGTGTCTAAGGTATGTGGGTGTGCACATCTCAACCCCAAGCCCCCTCCATGCATCCAGAGTCACTTTCGAGTGATTTGTGTCTAAGGTATGTGGGTGTGTGCATCTCAACCCCAAGCCCCTCCATGCATCCAGAGTCACTTTCGAGTGATTTGTGTCTAAGGTATGTGGGTGTGTGCATCTCAACCCCAAGCCCCTCCATGCATCCAGAGTCACTTTCGAGTGATTTGTGTCTAAGGTATGTGGTGTGTGCATCTCAACCCCAAGCCCTCCATGCATCCAGAGTCACTTTCGAGTGATTTGTGTCTAAGGTATGTGGGTGTGCACATCTCAACCCCAAGCCCCTCCATGCATCCAGAGTCACTTTCGAGTGATTTGTGTCTAAGGTATGTGGGTGTGTGCATCTCAACCCCAAGCCCCCTCCATGCATCCAGAGTCACTTTCGAGTGATTTGTGTCTAAGGTATGTGGGTGTGTGCATCTCAACCCCAAGCCCCCTCCATGCATCCAGAGTCACTTTCGAGTGATTTGTGTCTAAGGTATGTGGGTGTGCGTGGGGGGGATTCTATACTGCAACCTAAATAAATAACTGTAACAGCCAACTGTAGAAATAAGAAATTAGAAAAAGTGACTCTATATGCATCTGTAACCCAAAAAAACTGCCTTGGTCCTCCCTGTTGATTTTTTGAACATGTCGGCATTGAAATTAGGACTTAAGTCTTACGTCTATAATTGTTTTTTTATGGCAATAAGTCGGCAATAAGTTAATGGTTTGTGCTTGGGTGCAGGGTAGGCCAACATACGTCTAGAATCATGATTTTAATGCAGACATGCTCGAAAATTACTAAAAATTTCCAAAAAATGCCATCTAGTAAAATGCAGGAAAAATTAGTTGTAATTAAAAAAACAAGTTGTAAGTTGTTAAGTTAACTGTGTCACACATTTTAGAATAATGGAAGAAAGTGTGGATCTGAATCTAAAACTTATTCGCTGGAGACAAGCTCCCACTATTCAGTTGGAAAAATTCACGCAACTCAAAGCCCTAATAATTGGCTCGGGCACCTTAGGTTGCAATTTGGCGAGGCAAGTGCTTTTGCAAACTCTTTGTCCATCTCATTTAGTTAATTGGCTATATTCAGATGTCTTCTAGGTTGGGGCGTCCGACAATTCACATTTGTGGATCATGCCACTGTTTCCTACAACAACCCTATAAGGCAAGTTTGATACCGTAAATTCTTAAAAACGGACTTCCTAGTCAATTAAATTTGTTTTGCTTTTTAACCCAACATTGTTTACTTTTTAAAACGTACGACCACTCATTTTGTAGAGTTTGGAAAGATTTACAAAATGAGTTGTCGTACGTTTTAAAATATAATCAATGTTGGGGTTAAAAAAGCAAAACAAATTTGAAAATAGTTAACTGTAGGGGGGTCCGTTTATTAGAGAATTTACGGTATAATGTTTTTAGTACAGTCGAACCTCGATATAACGACACCCCAAACAGTTTGTTCCCTCCTTGGGTCCGGCACTTTTTTACCTTGATTTTTGAAGGCTTTCGCCAATTTGAGTTGGTCACCCTGGGGTAACCCAGTCAGATTAATAAAATGGTATAGGTAAAATGTCCTCAATAATTTGAGTTGGTCACCCTGGGGTAACCCAGTCAGATTAATAAAATGGTATAGGTAAAATGTCCTCAATAATTTGAGTTGGTCACCCTGGGGTAACCCAGTCAGATTAATAAATGGTATAGGTAAAATGTCCTCAATAATTTGAGTTGGTCACCCTGGGGTAACCCAGTCAGATTAATAAATGGTATAGGTAAAATGTTCTCAATAATTTGAGTTGGTCACCCTGGGGTAACCCAGTCAGATTAATAAAATGGTATAGGTAAAATGTTCTCAATAATTTGAGTTGGTCACCCTGGGGTAACCCAGTCAGATTAATAAAATGGTATAGGTAAAATGTCCTCAATAATTTGAGTTGGTCACCCTGGGGTAACCCAGTCAGATTAATAAAATGGTATAGGTAAAATGTCCTCAATAATTTGAGTTGGTCACCCTGGGGTAACCCAGTCAGATTAATAAAATGGTATAGGTAAAATGTCCTCAATAATTTGAGTTGGTCACCCTGGGGTAACCCAGTCAGATTAATAAATGGTATAGGTAAAATGTTCTCAATAATTTGAGTTGGTCACCCTGGGGTAACCCAGTCAGATTAATAAATGGTATAGGTAAAATGTTCTCAATAATTTGAGTTGGTCACCCTGGGGTAACCCAGTCAGATTAATAAATGGTATAGGTAAAATGTTCTCAATAATTTGAGTTGGTCACCCTGGGGTAACCCAGTCAGATTAATAAATGGTATAGGTAAAATGTTCTCAATAATTTGAGTTGGTCACCCTGGGGTAACCCAGTCAGATTAATAAATGGTATAGGTAAAATGTTCTCAATAATTTGAGTTGGTCACCCTGGGGTAACCAGTCAGATTAATAAATGGTATAGGTAAAATGTTCTCAATAATTTGAGTTGGTCACCCTGGGGTAACCCAGTCAGATTAATAAATGGTATAGGTAAAATGTTCTCAATAATTTGAGTTGGTCACCCTGGGGTAACCCAGTCAGATTAATAAATGGTATAGGTAAAATGTTCTCAATAATTTGAGTTGGTCACCTGGGGTAACCCAGTCAGATTAATAAATGGTATAGGTAAAATGTTCTCAATAATTTGAGTTGGTCACCCTGGGGTAACCCAGTCAGATTAATAAATGGTATAGGTAAAATGTTCTCAATAATTTGAGTTGGTCACCCTGGGGTAACCCAGTCAGATTAATAAATGGTATAGGTAAAATGTTCTCAATAATTTGAGTTGGTCACCCTGGGGTAACCCAGTCAGATTAATAAATGGTATAGGTAAATGTTCTCAATAATTTGAGTTGGTCACCCTGGGGTAACCCAGTCAGATTAATAAATGGTATAGGTAAAATGTTCTCAATAATTTGAGTTGGTCACCCTGGGGTAACCCAGTCAGATTAATAAAATGGTATAGGTAAAATGTCCTCAATAATTTGAGTTGGTCACCCTGGGGTAACCCAGTCAGATTAATAAAATGGTATAGGTAAAATGTCCTCAATAATTTGAGTTGGTCACCCTGGGGTAACCCAGTCAGATTAATAAATGGTATAGGTAAAATGTTCTCAATAATTTGAGTTGGTCACCCTGGGGTAACCCAGTCAGATTAATAAATGGTATAGGTAAAATGTTCTCAATAATTTGAGTTGGTCACCCTGGGGTAACCCAGTCAGATTAATAAATGGTATAGGTAAAATGTTCTCAATAATTTGAAACAACAAAAAAGCTAATAAACAGTATTGTCTTGCAGGCAATCCCTGTTCACATTTGAAGACTGCTGTCACAATTCGGGTTTTTACAGCAAAGCTGAAGCAGCTGCCAATTCACTCAAGAAAATTTATCCGCTAGTAGAAGCAAATGGAGTTGATATGAAAATTCCTATGCCTGGACACCCCTACTCTGACAAAGGTATGCAATATTTTTGATTTGACCACGCCGGCGGAATTTCGGCGAATTCTGAAATAGATACATTTTGTCACTTTTGGTAAATGTTTTATGAGAGAATGTCCCATAGTTCTCATTATCGACATTATTAACAAACTTTACATATAAAAATGAAATTTTAGAAAAGTCAGAGGTAGAAAAAAGTTGCCAGCAATTGGACCACCTAATTCAAGCAAACGACGTGATATTTCTTGTAATGGATTCTAGAGAGTCCAGGTGGCTGCCTACATTGTTGGCCGCTGTTCACAACAAGGTAGAATATTTTTGAACATTGCTTTTTAGTTTCAGAGAACTAGTGCAGGGAACTCGTCCTCGTACTACGAAGACAAAGACGAGTACGAGCGACGGCTAAATTAAAAAATACCCCCAGCAGTGGGGTATAGCAAACCCCCAGCACTCGAGTGCTGGGGGTTTGCTTTACTCGAGTGCTAGGGGTTTGATTTAACTGCTCCACGAGCGACTTTAAAAACTTGATAGGAGGACGAGTACGAAGTACGAGGCCCGAAAATTTTTGGTACGAAGTACGAGGATGAGAAAATTGAAAATTCCCTGCACTGCACAGAACGCGACCATATAATCCACAGCTGTAAGAATGATTATTCATTTTCAAAGTTATTTCATGAAAAGAAAAAAAGTGAAAAAATTGCCTGTAACTGAAATCCATCCTCAAAAGACTAAATTTCCCACCTAAGTTTTTGATATCATTTTTTATTTATTTTTTTGTTTTTTTAGCCCTGGATCTTGGCTTTAAAATGAGCTATCAAACTCCGCTGGGTAATTGAAAAAATGTGGGGATCAAGTGGTTTGAACAAGAGCTCGAGATGAAAACAAAAATTAAAAAAAATGGCAATATAAAATTTGAGGGTGATGGTGCATTTCAATTAAAGGGGCATACCAGTGCCTTACACTGCAAATTAAGGCGGGGACCAGCCATTATTCAAAAATCCTCCTTGTTTTCACTCGTTTCCTGTGAAATCTGATATTTATGACCTTACCCTACTTTTAAAAAGTAGGCAGAAAACTTTCGTCGAATTAGGTAGAACGTTTATAGAAAACTGTCATGAGAGAAATAAATTGCTGGTCCCGCCTTAATTGCACTGTAACGCGCTGGTATGCACCTTTAAGGATAACATTTAATTCTGCCTCCTAATTCGCTGAAAAATGCCCCCTAATTTGAAATTGATTTTTTTTCAATTAGTACGTCTATTTTTCAACTTTTATTAGACTATCGTGTAGCGCAAGATCTCAGCTTTCCATCGAGCTATCAAAATTTACTGAATGATGTAAAAAATGTAGAAATTTAGAGGTTCGGAAAAATTAGAGAAAAATAAAAGTTACTTCATTGAAACCACTAAATCTATACATTTTTAAAATCATTTAAGAAAGTTTGATAGCTCGTTAGAGACCTGAGACCATGGACTACATGATAGTTAAAATAATTAAAAAATAAACGCGAAAAATTTAGAAAAACAATTCGACCCTACTTGGATATACCCCCCTCTGGTATGCATGCTTTTTCATGTATCCAGAGTCACTTTCGAGTGATTTGTGTCTAAGGTATGTGGGTGTGCGCATCTCAACCCCAAGCCCCCTCCATGCATCCAGAGTCACTTTCGAGTGATTTGTGTCTAAGGTATGTGGGTGTGCGCATCTCAACCCCAAGCCCCCTCCATGCATCCAGAGTCACTTTCGAGTGATTTGTGTCTAAGGTATGTGGGTGTGCACATCTCAACCCCAAGCCCCCTTCATACATCCAGAGTCACTTTCGAGTGATTTGTGTCTAAGGTATGTGGGTGTGCGCATCTCAACCCCAAGCCCCTTTCATGTATCCAGAGTCACTTTCGAGTGATTTGTGTCTAAGGTATGTGGGTGTGCGCATCTCAACCCCAAGCCCCCTCCATGCATCCAGAGTCACTTTCGAGTGATTTGTGTCTAAGGTATGTGGGTGTGCGCATCTCAACCCCAAGCCCCTCCATGCATCCAGAGTCACTTTCGAGTGATTTGTGTCTAAGGTATGTGGGTGTGCGCATCTCAACCCCAAGCCCTCCATGCATCCAGAGTCACTTTCGAGTGATTTGTGTCTAAGGTATGTGGGTGTGCGCATCTCAACCCCAAGCCCCTCCATGCATCCAGAGTCACTTTCGAGTGATTTGTGTCTAAGGTATGTGGGTGTGCACATCTCAACCCCAAGCCCCTTCATACATCCAGAGTCACTTTCGAGTGATTTGTGTCTAAGGTATGTGGGTGTGCGCATCTCAACCCCAAGCCCCCTTCATGCATCCAGAGTCACTTTCGAGTGATTTGTGTCTAAGGTATGTGGGTGTGCGCATCTCAACCCCAAGCCCCCTGCGATTGGTTAGACATGCGCGCACTCACTTACCTTAGACATGATTCCGAGCAAGACTCTTGATCAAAAAATGCATTTAGAGGCTTTTTTTGCCATGTCCCATGTTGAAAAAAAACATGATAAAACAGGCAAATAGTCGAAATTTCAAAGTGCCCAAAACTCAACTTTTGATTGACCAGAACTCAAAAATAATGTCTTTTTTGAACTCCTGAGGTGATTTTAGGTCGATAAAAAGTGCTTGGAAACACTTTTTAAAGAAGTTGATTTCGGGGGGGAGGGGTGTGGTTATATCCAACGGGAAAAACTTATTATTGTCACGGAAAGACTGATTGTTGTCACCGAAAGGGTTTTTCTTTATCGAAAAAATTTCCAAAAAAAAATTTCAAGACAAAAATAATTTTTTGTCTTGAACAGAAATTTTTTGGTAAACAAAAAAACCCTTTCGGTGACAATAATAAGTTTTCCCAAAATCCAAGTAGCGCCCAAAATTCAATGTCGAATTAGGGGGCATTTTTCAGTAATTAGGGGGCAAAATTAAATACCACCCTTCAACTAAAGCCAAAAAAATGGACAAGACTTTGTTTGTCGCCGAATTTTTTTTGTCGCCGAAATACTTTTTTCTAGTCAAAGGCGACAACAAAAAGTTTTTTGTCCATTCGGCTTTAGTTGAAGGGTGGTATTTAATTTTGCCCCCTAATTACTGAAAAATGTCCCCTAATTCGACGTTGAATTTTTGGCGCTGTTTGGATTTGGGGAAAACTTATTACAATAAAAAAGTTATGCCCAAAAAAATGAAGCAATTAAAATTTTGACTGCTTTTTTCAATTCCACCAGACACTTATGTATTTTAGCTGGCCATAACAGTAGCTCTTGGTTTTGATAGCTATGTTGTGATTCGGCATGGTGCCGAGGCAGTCAATACTACTTTCAGTCAACCACCTTCTCCTACTCCAAACACAAGCGAGCCTGCAATAATCGACCTCTCGAGCATAGTTCCAGGATCTGAACTCGGTTGCTACTTTTGCAGTGATGTGACTGCTCCTGGCAATTCCATGCTCGACAGAACATTGGACCAACAATGCACAATTAGTCGATCTGGCATTTCTATGATTGCGTCAGGTACAAATTTTCGGTGCTAGTATAGAATACCCCATCCCCCCACCCCAAATCAGACCTTCTAAAAATCGTTGAAACTACCCTTTGGAACAACAAGCTTAGGCTTAGCTCTTAGGCTTAGGGGTAGGCCAGCGTATGGAAGTTGTGACTAATAAGTGTTTTACGCACTTTTTCCGGGGTCTGGAACATATATTTGGGTGCTCTTTACTTATGTTTTAGAAGGCATAAGTTTTGGGGGGGGGGGAGGGCGAGTTGGGGTATTCTATACTAGGGTCAAATTTTCTAATAAGTAACCTTTGTAACCTTTAAATAGATTTGGCTGGCTGATCAATGAACTTAAAATTTTACTCTAGCTAAGGCCTCGCACTAAGGCCTTGGAAATAGCTATAACTTTTTATACGGTAACATACCGTAATTAATCTAATAGAAACCCCGTCTCTAATAGTAACAACCCCCATTTTTTAGGGGTTGAAAAATAGACGGGCATGCCCTTCTAATAAAGAAAATGCGGTAATTACTAATTAGCTTTATTTCACAAAAAGTTACAAATTCAAAACAAAATAATGTTGAACATTTTTGCAATAAAACTAGTGTCTCGCGCGCAATAAAACGTGAGAAATTCGCATTGCCGGCGGCGGGCATGGTCCTTCTATATCATTTAACATGGATAAGTGTTTGTGTTTTATGGCGCAAAATGACCCCACGTGCTGGCACGCTAGTTTTTCGACCAATATGTAGTGGTAATTGGGCACTAAAAAGTTGAATTACCCCTATTCATCGGTCAAACAAACCAAAATAATTAGGGTGCCACCACGTGGGGTCGAACTTGCGCACCATTTGGGGCCATTAAACACAAACGCTTATCCACTACGCCACCAGTGTTGAGCTTCCAATCCCCTCCCCGCAAACCTCTTATGTAGGATTCCTGCAAGAAACAGGAAAAAAATTGCCTTGGTCACCCATATAAGTGTTTAGTAAAAAAAATTCCTGTCCTGTCATCAACTATTTAGAGCTACAGTTAACTACTGATCATATACAAAAAAATATTTTCTAGGCATGGCTATTGAATTGCTGGCAAGTGTGTTGCAACACGAGCTAGGCCAAGCAGCTCCTGCCCGTCTGGCTGAAGTGGATGAGAATGCTAGTCTGTTAGGAGCTACACCACACCAGCTCAGAGGGTTTCTATCCCGCTTCCACATGATGACACCCACAGTCCGGCGATTCGACAAGTGCACTGCTTGTGGGCTAGAGGTTGTGCGTCTCTACAAAGAGCAAGCATTTCAGTTTCTTCACATGGTTTTCCATGACCCAGCAGCTCTGGAAAGGGTGACTGGTCTGCTGGAGTTGCAACAGTCAGCAAATGAACTTAATTTGGATATGCTAGAGCTAGACGACGATGAAAGTGTCTGAGAATGATATTAATTTTCAAAACTGCTATTTTACTTGGTTTTCTATGTATATATATTGTACTTAAAATTTTGATTAACTATTAAAAATAAAAAAAATTATCTTCAAATAATAATTACAAATTTTTACCTAAAACTTTTATACCGAGTGCTTCAAAAGTTCCCGACCTTTTTTAAAGCAATTAGTTAGGCATAAAATATATGTATGTTTTTCTAAATATATCTTTTGTAGACGCAAACCTCCGAGGCGAAACCTCTGATGATTTCGAGAAAGAACAATCGGGCGCTGGCAAACGTGGAATGGACGAAGCCGTGGAGGAAATGCTTGATGTTTGGCTTGATATGGAGGGGCTGGAAGGAGTTGAGGCTACCATGGATGATTTCTTAAACGTCGACGAATTGGTGGAAACATGTATGTTAGTTAAGAAAAATGTTTCTCAACCCTATTATTCATGTTGTAGGTGGTGCTCTCACGCTCGATGAAATCGTTGAAGAAGTTTCGGCAACTAATGAAGGAGGCACTGGCGACGTCAGTGAAAGTGAAGCCATGGATATCGAAGAAATCGATCCAGAGCAGCCTTCAATTAGTCGTCATGAAGCGCAGCAGCATTTCCAGTTTGTCCGCCAATATCTAGAAGAGAACTCCGCGGATCCTGCTATACTTCGTCATAGCGATGCACTTGACGACTACTTTTACGCGGAGAGAAAAAAGAAGCAAAAACAGCCAGAAATCACCAATTTTTTCTCGTCCAACCATTGATACATTGTTAACTAAGCTAAATTGCTATTGTTGTTTGAAATAAAGATACTTCTTGCTTTATTTTGACCTGTTTGCAATGAACCCTCGATTAACTCGATTGCAATTAACGGCCCCTTTGGGCACTTTTGGTTCAAGAAACTCGATTTAACGGCCCCTCGATTTAACGGCCCCCCCCCGGGCCGGTCCCAAGAGGGGCCGTTAAATCGAGGGTTGACTGTATGTTTTTCCAAATATATCTTTTGTAGACCCAAACCTCCTCTTCAAAACGGTGCACAGTCAACCCTCGATACAACGATACCCCAAGGGACCGGTCCTGGGTATCGTTATATCAGGGACGTTGTTGAGGTATCGTTATATCGAGGCTATTAAGACCAGTGTAAATCTCGATTAAGCTCTCAATTTCTGCATTCAACCACAACAAGAACCCAGGCCCCTGGAATACCTCACTCACGCAGATGAAAATCCAAATGTTTCTAGAATGTTTTCTTGAACGTTAAAATCTGCTATTCTGCTTTTCAGTTTACGTCGCTGACTACTGTTTACAACTCCAGCAAAAATTTCAATGTCTTCGGTCACAGAAAGTGATCTTTTAGGAGCTGGCTTTGCAATAGGAGCTGTGATACCCATTCGAAGTCGAATTCTCTCTGATAACTGATGGTACTTCTCAAAGGTTGGAAGCTGACCATCTTTGCCGCGAAAGAAAGCAATCATTTCATCAATTCTAGATAACAAAGCTTGAGCACTGCAAAGGCTTCCGCTGATCCTAAACAAAATCACACACTGTAAAAACAACAACTATTTTATCTTTCTATTATTTTCTTATTATTCTTATTATTATTTTCTTTCTATTTCTTACAACTATTTTATCTTTATCTTTCTATTCTATTTCTTATAAACAACAACCACGCTTTTTTTGGTTCAGTCAGAAGGACTTCTTTGTCTCGGTTTAACTGCTTAATGACTTCACTGGTAAAGTCGACTTGAACACTGGCACTCTTCCGAAGAGGTAGGACGCTTCCTAAACACACTTGTGTCCGAAATAAAAAAACACAGCCAGAAAACATACTTGTCTTGTTAACTGTTATCCCGATATTCTTCTTTATGTTCCGATATTCTTCTTGATTGGTTTGCTCCATCTAACAGCTATCGCTTGCTTTCGCTTAGCTGAAAAGATTGCTTTGGCTTTGGCTTCGGCATCATCTTGAGCTTGTTTTGACTGCTTTTCTTTTCGTTCGGTCAGTTTCGCTAAAACAAAAACTTATAACCACTACCAAAGAGTAAGGTAAACAGCTTACAAAGACGTATTCTGGTCGCTTCCTTTGCTCGGGAACTAGCTCTTTCCTTTCCTTTCTTGCTCTCTTCGCTTCCACAGCAGCCATTGCTGCTTCCACAGTTCTCAGAGTGACAGGTTGCTTTGTTGTTAGCTCTTTTCGTACCACAGTAGCACGTCTCGTCTGCACCATTGAATCACCTGAAAATACGAAAAATATTGGACAACATAAACGACGGAAAAAAGTGCAAAACCACGGAGTTTTACGTACAACTTGTATACCAAAACGTAGCTCATACATTAAACTACTCGAAAAGTTGGGCAGAATTTCGTGAAGATGTTATTTTAGAAACTAGAGACCGTTTGAAGCGAACAACTGGCATTTTTCCGAGTAAAAATAGGGGTTTTTGCATTTTTCATCCAACTTTTGTATGAAACACCCAAAATTGTGTTTTTTTTGTGTACGTCCTTGGTAAAAATGCAGCAAATTTACTCCTCTATCACGTCTAAGTCTTGCTTCATCAATTTATTGTCGAAAAAGTCGGCGTTAATATCAATCAAGTCAAATAAATCGAAGAAAATTTTCGGAAATATTCACGAAAATCTCTTCTAGTTATGAAATTAGTTAAGTTTATGGGGTAAGTGATAGCTTATTCGAAAGCGCTGAATGTGGTCAGTTTTTCGACAATAAACTTACGAGAGGTTGACAAAAATCATAAAACCAGAAGTGATGGATCAAATAAACTTAAAATAGCGATTTTTCAAAATTTTGGCTTTGGCGCCAAATTTCGCTAATACACTAAAGTGCAGTTTTTGAGGGGCCGTGGCATTTCATTATATCAAACCTTCTTTAGAAGACAAGAAAAAAAAAGAATATTTTGGATAAAATAAATTGGAGAAAGGAGCGAATTTAAAAAGGTGAAAAATGCGACAAACGAATTACGTAATTTTCATGGTCGTCAAAATAGCTAAATTGCTAAAAATTTTAGCGAATAGTTAATTTTCAAATCAACTTTAATTTTAGCGAATCTTTAGCAATTTTAGCTATTTTGAGAACCATGGTAATTTTCCATAAATGGAAAAGGGGGGGGGGCGAAAATTCGCTGTTACGAAATTGTACCGTTAGGCCTTGTTCACAATGGTGGATTGTAAATTCAACAATCCTCACTCGGAAATGGCCGTAACTTCTTTTTTAATTTTCCTAAAATCATTCTTTTGGTGCCATCTTGTAGCTGAGATTCAGGGCTACCAAATAGGCTATTGGTCGAGTTGGTATTGATTTAAAAATGTTGACAAAGAATCAAAAGTCCTCACTCACAATCCTCACTCCAAGCGAGTGCGGATTGTGAGTGAGGATTTTTGATTCTTCGGTAGTCCTGAATCTCAGCTACAAGATGGCACCAAAATATTTTTTTTTGAGAAGTTAAAAAAAAATTAATGGCTATTTCCGAATGAGGATTGTAGAATTTTGCAGTCCACCATTGTGTACGAGGCCTTACGAAAGCTTGTACAGCCATTGCGATTTCGATTTAGAGATTATTTAGTCCTGTACAGATTTTCTTCTATTTTTGGCGTTTGCGTTTTAAAATTTCGAATATAATAATGGCTGTAACTAAAATACGCCATCAAAAATCCGAATTTCACCAGTGAGTTAAGTGGTTTTCAACAGTAAATTTTATATTGTCCTTTTTCTTTCAATTTTTGTTATAATTTTCTCAAAATTTTTGTGTTTTCTTGTAGAGCCGGATCTTGCCTTTCTACTGAGCTATCAAACTCCGCTAGGTAATTTGAGAAATCAATAGATTTTAAAAAGAGAAAAACCGTGAGAAAATAGCTCTGAAGCTCTTTTTAAAACCTCTTGATCTTGACATTTTGCAAATCATTCAGCAAAGTTAGATAGCTCATTAGAAAGCCAAGATCTAGGGCTACAAAAAAACACAAGATTAAAAAAAATTATAACAAAATTGAAAGAAAAATGAAAATATAAAATTTACTGGTGAAATTCAGACTTTTGAGGGCGCGATTCAATTTGAGCATATAATAAATAAAAATAAATAATAATAAATAGTCTGTAGATTTTTTGTTAAAAAATATAATTCTAGCGAAATGATGCAGTTTGCTGAGCTGAATCTCCAGCACAGAGGCAATGTTGAGAAGACAACCAATCTGGTGAGAAGAGCTGTGCGCATGGGTTATGATGCCGTCGTGATCAACATTGATATTGGACAAATGGAAGCAAAGAGCAGTGATAAATCTGTAGAGGTCCGTAATATAACTTCTCTTAGCTCTAAAATTTAAAATACTCTTTCTTTGAGACAGAACAACAGCCTCCACGGAAAAAGAAGCGAAAGAGCAATGCCAATCCAACTGAAGCAACCAAAGAGCAATCTGATATTATTGGCGGCGGGGGTGGAGACGTGGTGCCTGACCCTTTCCTTGTCAATGAAAAACAAATTGATCTCTCTTCCTTGGAGCAAGCTGGTCGGAAGTTTCGTCAATTTAGGTATTTCCTGATTTTTGGTTGCATTTGCAATATTTTTAAGTGGGTTCAGCCGGCTGACAGTTCATCTAACAGACTCCACTTCGGTTCACAAACTTCTTAATCATGCCAAGCTGAAGCTGTTCGATTTGGTGGCTGTGCGCTTTGACGACGAGCAGATCCTGATGACATTAATGCGTAAGGGACATCTAATCGACTTGATCAGCATTGAAGCGGACTCCGGTAAAGTTCCCTGGCTTTATAAGTCCAAAGTTATTCAAGCATGTGCCACTGTTGGTCTCGGCTTCGAATTGGTCTACTCAAAAGCACTGTTTAACCAGGAAAACAGGAGACAGGTAAAATTGTGGCAAATTTTAATTTTCTTAAGTGATATTTCTAGTTTTTTTCAAATGCACGTTCGCTCATGACAATCACTCATAGTGGCAGAGGAGTAGTACTAAGCAGTGGAGCAGATGAGATTATTGCCATCCGTGCTCCTTATGATGTTGCTAACTTATGCACTTTGTTTGGTATCGAGCCAAGACACGGGAGGAAATTCGTAGCAGGTGTGTAGTTTTTAGCTAGTTTTGATGAAAACATTTAAATTTTATCTGTTTAGCCAACGCCAAAGCAATTCTGTTGAGAGCGCAGTCTAGACGGACCATCAAAGGGAGTATACATGTAACTTCGGACCTCAACACCATTCCATCTTCATTGGATCAGCCTTCTGAACAGATGCTGCAGAAATTAGCGCAAATTCCAGAATTTGAGGATCAGCTAAAGCTAGGTGCAAAATATACAGATGAAGATGTTGAGATGATATCTGGTGTTTGAGAAAACCCATTACATTTTGTTATAAATTTTGTTTAATATAAAGTTGTTAAGTTTGGATGGTTTTGGTGGCAGTCAGACAAAGCTACATCAAATCTGTTTTGTCGCACGACAATGCAACAAAAATGTTGCATTGTCGTGGTTTTCGTCGTGTGATGCGCATGCGCAATACTTGGCTTGATTTTGAAAGGCTGGAAGGAACTGACAACATGGCAAGCATGGATGGCTTCTTGAACGTCAATGCATTAGTGGAAACATGTACGTTTAATGCATCATTGCTTTTTTGTTTTTCAATATTTATTAGTTTTAGGTGGTGCTTTGACGTTGGACGAAATCGTTGAAGAAATGTCGGCAAGTGCTGTAGAAAATGTGATCTCAGTGACAGCGAATCAATGGACATTGAAGAAGTTGATCTGCCTCCAATCAGTCGCTTGGATGCACAGCGTGCCTTGACGATTGTTTGTCAATACGTTGAAGAAAACAGTATGGATGCTACCGTACTCCGTTTCAGTGATGATCTAGACGACTTCTTTGATAATGAGCGCAGAAAGAAACAAACACATCGAGAAATTACTGATTATTTTCATTCTAACGGCTGAATTTTGTTGTGAAATTTTACGTTGTTACGACTCTAATAAAAAGGTTTTAATTGGACTTGTTTTGGATCGGTCTTTATAAGGCCGTCGCTACAACGACACATTGAAATATTTTTGTTCTCAACCCTCGCTATAACGTCACCTCGTTATTGCGACACCCTCGCTACAACGACACTTAGCACGGGTCCCCATATTGAGGGTTGACTGTACATAATTAGTTTTAAATTATAATTTTGGAAGCGATTAGATCATAGCTTGGTATTTTTCTGGGTAATATGTTGTCTTTTTAAGGCTTGAAAATGGAAACCGATGCTAACTACTCGAGCGCTGAAGAAGATAGTTCATCCAAAGTCTGGAGTGAATGGATCTATGGTTATGAAAGAGTTTCCTTCCTGCCGAACGACGATGTGGACCCAACAGAAGATCAATCAGCTGCACCTCGTGGTCAACCGAAAAAACGTGAAGCTTCTCTGCTAGAAGATGTGCCTCTTGAATTCGTAATGAGCAAGTTTGGCAATCCGATGGTTGCCATGAAAGGTTTTATTTAACTGTTCTGTATTTATCGAGATGATTTTATTATTTTTCTAGGAGAAATTTTCCGGTTCAAGAAACAAGATCGAGATAGAATCACTCACTGGAGATGCATCAAATCAAAAGAAGGTGCAAAAATGCAAAATAGGTAACCAACCCAAGCAATCAGTGTGTTGGACGAAGTATGAAGTTGCACAGTCACTGCACAGACAAAGTCGAAATCGAGATGAGAAAGATCAAGTCAAAAGCCCGTGCCACAGCTCGCCAGCATCAAGTACTCGTTTTACTGCAAAACTTTTAACTGTAAAAATTGTTACTTCAGTCCACTCCTCGTCAAATATTTTAATATAAAATATTATTTTTTCCTCTTAATTGCAGATATGGATAAGTTGGGAAAACCGAAGACCTTTGTTTGCTCCAAAACTGTCGAACTGCTTTGATCTCACGAAAAAGGGCTTTTCGAAAACGACAAATTAACTGGAAGCCTGGCACAATTCTCTTCGCTATGCTTTGACGACACAAGATGGAAAGAAGCCGAGGTTTTAGAAGTGGCTGCGACAGATAAAAAAGAGTGCAGTTTTCAGGAGACCAAGGTCGTATCTCTGAGGGCCGAAAAATTCCGATGCTGAAGACTGCCGATAAGAAAAGGTTGAATCGACTAATGGAAATCTCAAAGAAATACAGCAAAGAAAAATTATGGGACTATGTTAAAAAACTTGCTCTTGTGACTGTTTTGGAAGAATGTTAGGATTTATTGTTAGCCTTGGTTTATTGAATAAAAATGCACTTGTAAATTATATAAACCTTCCGTCTTACAGTAATTAGTTTTTGTCAGAATAGAACTTTCCAGCATCATAGAAAATAAATTTTTTGGTGTCACACCTCTAAGCAAAAAAAGGTTGAGTAAAAATTCCTATAGGAACAGGATCAAATGATTTATGATCTATTTTTGCCAAAAACTCCCTCAGATTGTGTAACCACGTCAAAACTTTTACTTCAGATAAAACCGTTTATATACCTAACAGTAAAAGTCAAAACAATTTTCGACGTAAGTAGACATGTATGTAACCAACTAAATAAATAAAAATAATGGCGCCTAAGATTATGGCGATAAGGATTTTGGGCGCAAACAGGATGAATCCAAAAACAGTTTAATTTGAAAAAGTTTTGGCGTTAAACGGGGATAGCCTTTCAAGCAGGGTTGCGTTACAGCTGACGCTTTAGGAAAACTTTCCGGAAAGTTTTCCAGTAAATTTACAAAGTCCTATATAATTTCAGTCTTTTGCCTGGAAAGTTTTCCGAAATTTAAAGGGGGTGGGGTGCATATCGAGTTGCGAATATTTTGATACCCTGTTTCTTACTCTGTTTTTTCATGTTTTACATACGATTTTGGTATCAAAATAATATTCATTCTGTGAGCTATACAACAACACCATCAGCGCACGGTTGTACAACTACTCCGGCTGAGTTACAGGTCAAAAAAAATCCCTGCAAGCTGCTTTTTGTCCGAAAATTCATCATTTTTAGGATTTTCTTCGATTGGTTCTATTGGAATTTTCTGACTTTTTTTATAACTCCACGCATTTTACATACCAATGTGTAGCCACGATTCTAGGCTTTGATTTAGGCTATAACAGAAAGAAAAAGGTAAAATCTAATTAGAGCTTTTTCTCTGTATGATAGTTTAAATATTGGGTTGTCTCATAATTAATGAGACTTTTCCGATTTGTCGTGCATTTTACCAAAACACTTTATTTGTCAACAAACATTCAACAGTTATTCATCAGGCGGATATTCGCCGTCGTACTCGAAGCCTAATTCCCACTTCTGCGGCCAAATGTCGGTGCCTCGCTCATAAAGTTCTGGTGTCTTTGATGCAATCCAAGCTTTCACGTCATCGGCAACTTCGTCAATCAAGCTTGTGTCACCACTCTTAAACCGCTTAAACCATCTGAAGCACTGCGCCCTTGATATCGTGCCTTCTCGGGAAACGGTGAATTCATCGACGGTGAATTCATCGACGGTGAATTCATCGACGGTGAATTCATCGACAGGTGAATTCATCGACAGGTGAATTCATCGACCGGTGAATTCATCGACATTTTGGCGTTTTGTTCCTTCGAGCTGTTCTTTTCTTGAATTGTTTTCTTTGAGTTGTTCGTAATGTTCTTTGAGATTCGGCCTTTGAGGTTCTGATTATTTCTTGTTTCCGAAAATTCAGTGGTTGACGCTCTCATTCTTTTATTATTTAATTATCAATTTTTTTCGTTTAGTCTTTCTCCTCGTCAGAACGTCTCATAAAGCGGTAAAAAGCAAACCGCCAACTTGCAAGATGGTCGTTTTTCAGTGCTTTCGCTTTCACCATCAGTGATTCAGCTCAAATACTCAAGAAGGATGACCTGCAAGGTGGAAGTATTTGTCGTGACAGGGTGTATAATCTACACTTTTGTGATCAGTGGTGTATTCACTTCTTTCAGTGATTCAGCTCAAATACTCAAGAAGGATGACCTGCAAGGTGGAAGTATTCAAGA
This sequence comes from Ditylenchus weischeri, assembly GCA_029231635.1. Taxonomy (NCBI): domain Eukaryota; kingdom Metazoa; phylum Nematoda; class Chromadorea; order Rhabditida; family Anguinidae; genus Ditylenchus; species Ditylenchus weischeri. The sequence goes on from JAMRYI010000439.1 coordinate 48,624, forward strand.
ATGACTAAAGGATGACCTGAATGGTGGTATTTTTTGCGTGTGTCACTGTGACTGAAGTTTATCGTCTTAAATGAAATATGTATAGTCATATATTTTGCATATATTATTGTTTGGTTGCACTGTCATTGTTGGTCCTGTTTGCAATAAAGTTTTGTCTTATTTTATATTTTGCTTTTGTCGTTGCAAATTTATACGGTCGGTTAACCGAAGCGGGCCGATTTTTGACAAATTAGACGGGAACGAAAACCGGTGCATTGAAAATGTGCTGAATGAACTGACCGATTACGAAATTAACCAACCGTATCCTACCCCATTTTATATGTGTTAATTTTGCAGACCCCGTTATTTGGTTCTAGCGAGTATTACGCCCTTTGAATCTGATGTACCTATGATTTGCCATTAGACTTTAAATCATGAAGCTCTTTAAGTATGGAATTTTAGGTATAGAATTTTAAGTTAAGTATAGAATTTTGGCAGCATTGGTAGCATGTTTCACTAATGTGTCGGGATAACCGAAAAGAACCCAGACCTTTTACAAATAAAATTTTCTTAGCAATTTCCAAATTATTTTTTCTACTTACCGTATTCTCTCTTGCCATTTTTGACCACGGCAGATCTTTTTTCGCTTCAATTTCAAATCAATTGCGTTTAACATATTTTCATGCGAAGCTAAAAAAGCAGATAACTTATGACTGAAAGTTCACCCTTTAACATGGTTATAACGACCATTAGTTAAGGATTCGACTAAAGCCCTTACCATGCAGGCAAAAATATGTAGAAAACAAGTGAAGAAAATAAAATTTGCGATATTCAAAAATATTTAGATGCCTAACAAGATCAAAAAATTACAACTCAAAGGCTATAAACAAAACGCCAAATGTCGATGAATTCACCTGTCGATGAATTCACCAGTCGATGAATTCACCTGTCGATGAATTCACCGTCGATGAATTCACCGTCGATGAATTCACCTAATGCCGCCTTCTCCGTACACTTTATTGATCTTTGTACATGCCTTTTCAGCCTTGTTACCCTTATCGAAATGATATAGCGACACGTGACGAATGTGCTCGTGATTGTCGGTGCGCGCCATGAGATCTATCGAAACTTTAATCTATTAAAACATCGAAAAAGTCGATGCTCCATATAAGGGATAAAAAAAGACATCTGGATTAGTATCAAAGAAAAAAGGCAAACGCAAAAAAGAATTACAAATTGAAAAGAAAAAAGTTGAGTGTATAATTTTAAAAAAGTCTCATTAATTGTGAGACAACCCAATAAAACCCAGATTCTTGGCTACATTTTAGTACAGTCGACACTCGATATAACATAACTCGATATAACATAATTTTTTTTGAATCCAATAAAATTAAGTTATACAGAACCTCGAATAACACAACCTCGATACAACATAATTTCGCTATAACATAATTTTTAGCCGGTCTCTTGAGTTATGTTATATCGAGCGTCGACTGTATATGAAACTCAAGACTTTTAGAAAAAAGTCAGAAAATTTCAATCAAACAAGTCAAAGAAAACCCCCGGAAACCATCGATTTTCGGAAATTTGGCCTATTTTAGCCTGGATACAAGCTCCAGTAGGTGTGAAACTATGCTCTCATAGTCTTGTTGGATAGTCACGAGTGTGAGGATCATTTCGACACCAAACTTGTAAATAAAAGGAGATAAAAAGTATGGTGTGCACCCAGTGGTAGTCGAACATGTGACTTAAACGATGCGTATATAAAGTTAAACCCCCATCCCCTACCTCTTTTAAATATTTTATTTAGGTGCCTAATCTTTAATACACCCTGTGCAGTGTTTTTGAAAATGACAGTGACATCTGACAATGACACTGACGTCAGCTGACAATTGAGCTGACATCTGAAAAATGTCCCCAAATCTCTGAAAAATGTCCCCAAATCGCTGAAAAATGTACCTAAATCTCTGAAAAATGTCCCCAAATATTCTGAAATATGTTCCCAAAATTTTATTCTTCCCTATTTTTCATATTAACGGCTTAAAGTGGTATTTTTGGTGCTGAGTGTGGTTTTTACGCTAAAAATGCCTATGCCAACAGCAACAATTCCGCTTACCAGTCATTACAATAATAGCCATCACCGCATTCCAGTCAAACTACACTTAGCGATTTACATGTCAACAAGAGAAGGCACTTTTCAGCTAGAAGTAGTACTACAATCCACACGCATTAATTTGTCAACACAAGTCTTGATTCCAACAAAATTTATTCTAACACATTCCCACAAATAACAATGTGCAACTCCAAAACAATGATTCACTCTATCCTTGACTTGGACGTCCTCTTTTTCTCTTTTTTCCCAGCGGCTCAGCAATAGCGTGGCGCGGATAAGTCGTTTGCCCTTGTTTCTTCATCACCATCACTGAGTGTTTGCACTGCGCTTTTTTCCACCCACCTTGCAAGAGCACAAAAAATAGTTTGGCCACACTAGAGACGGAACGATAACATGCAATGCTGCCTTGTATTCCTTGAATTGCAGGAAAGTTCATCCTCCCTGAATAAGTTGTAAAAATTTTACTTAACGGGGACATTTCACATTTGGGGACATTTGTTAGAAATTTGGGGACAAAATTAATTACCACCCATTAAAAAGTCAGTGTCACTTTTGGCGAACTGTCACTGTCAGTGTTACTGTCATGTCACTTTTCAGTTTTTTCCCCAAATGTCACTGTCATTTTCAAAAACACTGACCGTGTGTATTGGAAATGTTTTCAAATTACAAACACACTAATTGCCTAATATTTATTTATGTATTTAAAATGTCCTGATTTGTGTAAATAGTAATCTTATTGTCTTGTGTTGTAGTCTTTTTTAAAGGAGTCCTTGCACTATCCACTGCTTCCTTCTGGTCTTCTCTAACTGTATTCTGATGGAAGGAGCTTGAAAGCAGTATCCTTCTGGTGGCTGTTCTCACTAAGTGCATAATCAACACCAGGAACAAGGCAAAGTTGGTAACTAGAGAGGTAAGCATCAGGTAGGTGGTGGAAGGGGAACGCCCCTCAGGGGTGCTGGTTGTCACGACCATTTTAATCTCCTGGCCATGGGGTGGTGGATTTGTAGTGCTCTGATTGTTGGGACATGAGAACGTCGAGGTTTTTGCAGGTCTGGCGTTTTTGGGAGTCACATTATTTGGATTGCTGAGGTGTTTGGCTGATCGAAGCTTGCGACTCGCCTCACAACCACTATTTTCCGCTAGATCTCTGCAAAAATTTATATAAGACTGTAAATCATTCTTTTTTCTCAAATCTTTTTGAAAATTTATTTATTTATTCGAATTTCCAACAAACGATCAGAATTTAATTTGGTAGGTGCGTGCGACCCTACAGCCCAACCTCCTATATTTTTACTAGTCCTCAGGAGTTATTGTTGTATAAAAGTTCCAATTCAGTTTAAACGACAGGATCCCAACCTCTTGACAATACTCGGGTTTTTTGCTAAAATTTGCGCGAATACCTGTGTGTTAGAACGAGCCCCCTAATTTATCATTATTATTGATAAAAAATGGCGCTAGTGAAGAATAGGGTTCCGAAAATCAGCTTGGTCCCCCCTGTTGTTTTTACAAATAAAACTTTTATTTGTAAAAACTACAGGGAGGACCAAGCTGATTTTTACGAAAAAACAACAGGGGGGACCAAGCTGATTTTTACGAAAAAACAACAGGGGGGACCAAGCTGATTTTTACGAAAAACAACAGGGGGACTAAGCTGATTTTTACGAAAAACAACAGGGGGACCAAGCTGATTTTACGGAAAAACAACAGGGGGACCAAGCTGATTTTTACGAAAAACAACAGGGGGACCAAGCTGATTTTTACGGAAAACAACAGGGGGACCAAGCTGATTTTTACGAAAAAAACAGGGGGACCAAGCTGATTTTTACGAAAAACAACAGGGGGACCAAGCTGATTTTACGAAAAACAACAGGGGGACCAAGCTGATTTTTACGAAAAACAACAGGGGGACCAAGCTGATTTTTACGAAAAACAACAGGGGGACCAAGCTGATTTTTACGGAAAAACAACAGGGGGGACCAAGCTGATTTTTACGAAAAAACAGGGGGACCAAGCTGATTTTACGAAAAACAACAGGGGACTAAGCTGATTTTTACGAAAAACAACAGGGGGACCAAGCTGATTTTTACGAAAAACAACAGGGGGACTAAGCTGATTTTTACGAAAAACAACAGGGGACCAAGCTGATTTTTACGAAAAACAACAGGGGGACCAAGCTGATTTTTACGAAAAACAACAGGGGGACTAAGCTGATTTTTACGAAAAACAACAGGGGGACCAAGCTGATTGTTACGAAAAACAACAGGGGGACCAAGCTGATTGTTACGAAAAACAACAGGGGGACCAAGCTGATTTTTACGAAAAAACAACAGGGTGACCAAGTTGATTTTTGGAACCCTATTTTTCACTATAGCCATAAAAAATCTCTCTATTTTCGAGTACCTTTTTCTCTAATTACGACTTCTGGATTTAAAATTGCTTTTGTAGCTCATCACGCTGATTTAAAATTAAGGATAACTTGCCTGAGAGCAGTCTACAAAAGTTAGTCAAAAACACAATGCCGAGAACACTATTTTGAATCAAGGGGAGGGGGCGTTAATGGTGGGGAACATATCCCTCGGTCACTTTTGGTCCAGTAGTTAGAGGTTTTACTGTAAATGTTGACATTGCGGACTAAAACCTCATTACAACTTGCCCAGAATCCGATTGACTGCCTAGTTAGAGAGCAGACCCACCTGTACATAGCCTGTCCCTCCAGTATCGTCTCATATAGTTGTCGGCAATGGCCCAACTTCTCACGATGCATCCTGCTCACATTCCAGCCAGCCACTCTTTGTCTCATTTCATAGGAGCTGAAACCCAGACACACACTATTTTCTGCTTATTCTCAACCACTAACACCTGTTGCTCAAATGCAAATGCCACATGAAAGGGGTGCACGGCTCATCCAACCACACTGGTAATTGTATCAGAGTGTCGAGAATCAGGGCAATGGCAGCCTCATTGGTGGTGGGGAAAAGAAACAAACCTGACGGCAGTTCCTTTAATGGATTTCTTTCAAACTCCAAATAGGTGAGTCTGGAGAGAAGTGCCAGGATTTCCGCCGGCATTGACTCTCTCGCATACAACCGATTGCTGTTCAATGAAAGACTATTGAGCAAACAGCACTGGGTGACAGCCAAGGGAATGCAGGTAAGGGAGCAATCATCCAACTCCAAACTTCTGATCCATTTTACTGGCAGGAAGGCAAAAGGCTCGATTCCACTGGATGTCACCCCTTGTCTCTTCTCCTCATCTTGCAGGGGATTGCCTGACAGAACCAGTGATCGAAGGCCTTGCAGACCAGCAAAATGGTCTGGGCGCAGTAACTGTAATTTAGGTAATTTATTTTAGGGTGGGTCATTTGACCAAGTGCGGTCGCGCGGTCGCGGTCTTTTTACAGAAAGTGGATTGCGGTCGCGGTCGCGGTCTTTCATAGGCTCGAGATGAGGTCGACCGCGCGGTCGTGCAGTCTTTCATGTGACTGAGATAACTCCATAGAATTCCAGTCAATATGCAGCCAAATATCAATCATATTTGTTATTTGAAATAATGTCTTTATTCACTAACAGAAACAATATCAATAATGAAACTGAAGGCTTTTCAGGTTCTTGTTGAGGAAGGCAGGTTGTTTTCAGCTATGAAGTGGACAATTTTTCGGTCCAGTGGCACTAGGTCTCATGAATATTGATACTGAAATTTATTTTCAAGCTAAATACTACCTATTGGTTTAACGAAGACATCCAAGCTTCCCTTTTGGCTCTCAAATTTCTCCTTCTGCTTAGCTTCCATTTCTTTGAACTTTGCGTCATATTCGGAATGAGTAGGGAGGTGAGTCCTTAGTCGCGCTGTACTTCGATGGCTCAACTTGAGCGTGGCCTTGCCTTTATCGCACGCATTGCATCTGACTTCGGTTTTCGACCCCGGAACCCTGGTGAAGAGAGACCCGCCTCATGCAGCTTTGTTAAGTTTGAGATTGACAAAACAGCGACATTCTGAAGATTACAAGATATTGATCGTGTCTCGCTTCAGCGGCAAATTTTGAACTTATTCGAAATTAGAGGGCAAGACAGAAAAAACCGCAAAGACCGCAAGAACTGCTGCGGTCGTGCGGTCTTTGTCTGGCATCGAATGCGGTTTTGCGGTCGCGGTCGTGAGCCCAGAATATGGTGCGGTCCTGCGGTCTTTGCGGTCGACCGCAGCAGACCCATCCTAATTTATTTGACAAATAGGCATGATAAATGCAATGAAAAACTTTGGGAAATATCGACCAATTTTTCTGATATGAATAATTTTTGTTTTGAAGATTAAAAAAAATGTATTGTAAATTTTTAAAATTTCTGTTTGAAATTCGAGAATTGAAAATGCAGTCCTCAACAAAAGTCATTTAGATGCAATCAACTCAGTTACTGAACACCCCACAACCAATAGACCAAGGACAGCAACAGAATAAGCAAATGAATGATATTGTTTTGGATACAGAATATTTTTTGGCTGCAACTAATTTCACCCGTCAAATTACTGATTTAGCCGGCAACCAGACATTTTCGTCTATTAGTACAGGGTGAGTCAAGATTTTCTAACACTTTTAAACGGTCATAATTTTTTGTCCTCACGATTTCGAAATTCTGTAAACGCAGATCGACTCAGTTTTTTATGACAATTTTTTTGTTATACAATGTGAAAAACACAATTTTCGCTTGGTCCCCCTGTTGTTTTGCTCCTGGTCTGTAGGTGGCCTTTGGATGGGTAAGGCCAAAACAACAGGCAGGACCAAGCGAAAATCGTGTTTTTCATCTTATATACCAAAAAAACTGAGTCGATCTGCGTTTACAGAATTTCGAAATCGTGCGAGGACAAAAAATTATGACCGTTTAAAAGTGTTAGAAAATCTTGACTCACCCTGTGGAAAATATCTGGTTGCCGATTTACCCCGTCAATTGAAATTTTTTTTCTTTTAAGTATTTTTCAAACTTTTTGTTTGAATTTTCGCTAAATTTTTATACCAGCATGTAGCCTTGGATCTCAGTTTTCTGACTAGCTGTCAATTGACTTCACGAAATTTCAAAAAGTTGCAGAAAAAAATCTTTGTATAGACCTATTTTTTTTTAAATTTCTCCATATAAAGACATTTGCAACTTTTTAATAAATATAATAAAATCAGTTGATAGCTCGTTAGAAAGCTGAGATCCAGGCCTAGATTTTGGTATAAATTCTGTGGCCAGAAAAAAATACCATCTTAAGCAAAAAGGGCCAAAAAGGGTTGTTCAAGCGAAGCTTTCGACATACCTGCTCAGTGATAATCACTTAATATTTGGAAAATAGGAATTTCGCAAAATACCTAACCGGTCTTACACAAATTTTGCTCTGAACAGCGATATGAAAGTCCTATTCGACTAAATAAAACATTTTCAGTACGCGAAATTTTTACGCTCGCCAAACCTCGGCCTAAGTACGACACAAAACAATAGAAAATACCAAGCTCTAAAGTCTGTATCTTAAATAAGGGAACATCCATAAATTATGTCAGACTGACAGGGGGGTGGGGGGAGGGTGGTGGGTTTCCATGTCAATCTTACAAAATCTGACAAGGGGGGGATGGTAGAAGACCTTTTTTCTGACAGGAATGTCAGATTTCTCCGCAAATTTTTCGCTAAATATTTTAAATTATTTTGTCATATAAAAATATATATAGATAGATATATTTTAATACATAGATTTGAAAATAAATATTGAATTTTCCCATCATGGCTCATAGTTCAAGTCATATTAAAAGGGGGATTGGTGTTGGCATGATTTGGAGTTGGGGTGGTAGGTTCCCAAAAACGGCCTGTCAGTCTGACATAATTTATGGATGTTCCCTAATATAGGGCCTGATCATATGGTTGGGCAACCAAAATTACTCACGTTGATCCTATTGTTCCTTAGCTTTAAATGCTTCAGCCTTCCATTTCCAATAAACCCTTTGGGAGGCAATGCATCTAGAAAATTATGGCTCATATCTAGACTTCTCAGTAGTGTGCATTGACGAAAGGTGTGTGGAGCTATTTTGACTAACTGAAACCTTTGTTTTCAGTAAGAGATTATATATTATCAAAAAAAAATTACAAAATTTTCTGACAAGTCTATTTCCTGTACTCGATCACAAGAAAAAGATATGGGACTCAAGTCTTCCAGCTGGTTGCCTCTCAAGTCCAAATAGACCAGGGAAGAAATTTGGCTGACCACTAGAGCAGAGCTGAGTTGACTGTTTCGAATGATTAGTCTGTGCAGTCGGTGGCACTTGCTCATCCACCAAGGCAATGAGCTCAATGAGCTGTTTTCAATATGAATTAGCTGGATGGAGCTAATCCACAATGCTTCCTGCAACTTACAGCAATTGATTGTTGTTCGATAAGCTAACTATAAGTACAGGCTAGTGCCTAGACGTTTATTTTGACTAACTGGAACTTTTTTGCAATAAATATTATCGTTTTTTAACTATCAAAATTTTCTGACAAGTCTATAGCAATTTTGGTACATTTTTCGAATTCGCGCCTTTTTTGAATTTTTGCTTTTTCTCGTTTGGGACCAGTGTTTTCATAAATAACACTAACAATTAACACTAACACTGACCTAACTGTTAGTGTAGCAAACTAACACCTGATTTTTCTCGTTTCTCGTCAGGAAAACTGCCAGATCTGATATTTATGACCTTATACCAACTTTTTCAGCTTTTATTTCAACTTTCAACTTTTATCAGATGCATATTACGGATTTTGAAAAAAAATGCGAAAAAGTGAATAAAAGTCGAAATTAAACCTTAAACTAACAGTTAGTTTAAGGTTTAATTCTGCGTTTTATCAACTTTTTTGCAAGTTTTTTGAAAACCCGTAATGTGCATCTGACTCCTTGCAAAAAGTTGGTATGAGGTCATGAATATCAGATTCCGCAGTTTTCCTGACGAGAAACGAGAAAAATCAGGTTTTCGTTTGCTACACTAACAGTTAGGTTAGTGTTAGTGTTAATTGTTAGTGTCATTTGTGAAAACACTGCTAGGGACACAGGTTAACATAAGATGGCCCACCTTGCGCCTGAAGCTTTGATAACACTATGGAGTTCCTCCCCAAACCCCCAACTAGCGCAAATTTTACTTTTCCTCAAGGGGAAGGGACCCGTCTCATATTGATTCTCGTGCTCTGAAACTGCACGAAAGCACTTTGGTTTCTAAAAAATCGGAAAAAAATTTTCGAATCACAGGGGTGGGGGTGGGGTGGTATTATGGTTTTTAAGTCAAAATTTCATAATTAAAATTGGCGCCTTTTAAATTTTGAAAAGGAATAAAGGCTTTATCGGGAGAGGAAGGGAATAAAAGGGGCCACTTTCATGCAAAAGCATTATAAAACTGAATATCGGTATACTTTTGCTGTCTTACCATGTTTTTCAACGTGGGCCATGGCAAAAAGAGCCTCTATATGCATTTTATTATCAAGAGTCTTGCTCGGAATCATGTCTAAGGTTAATGAGCGCGCACATCTCCAACTCTAACGCAAAAAAAACAGAACGCCAAAAAAAGCGCGAATTTGAAAAAAAATGCCCAAAAAGCGCTAAAATCCCTTTTACCGTCTAGGTTGAAAGAATCTGTAGGTTACAAACCTCTTGCTGAGTGCCCACTTCAAAGTCCACATTGGTCACCTTGAGTATTTCTAAATAGCTGAGGTCCCTGAGAAAGGAGGTGGAGGAGATGTGAACCACATGCTCATTCCCCCGGTTCACAATATTCAGGTATTTGAGGCGAGGAAGAAATAGTCCGAGGTTAGGGAATTCCATTCCTTCTTTCGAGCTTTTCGGTGGTTTTTTTGGATGCTGAGGCTGGAAAAGGGGGTTGAAATCTACGGATAGGGAATTTACATTGTACTTGCTGATGGTGTTGAGCAACTCCAGGCATTGGCTAAAACATTTAGTTGAGTAGTGTAAAGTCTCAATACCGTATTCTCTCTAATAGAACCACACTCTCTATTTGAACCACACTCTCTAATAGAACCACACCCCTATGCATTTTACCTATACCGTTTTTGCTTTTACAAACATTGTAGAAAAATCGTTTAAAAAGGCGGTTTTTTAACCAAGCCGTTTTTGTTGTAAATCAGTTACTTATGTTTCATTATTTGTTTTCATCGGTTGCTTCAATTTTCTCTTTTACATTTTTAATTTTGAGTTTGTTTTAGGCAAATCGACGATGAGCGGTCAGGAGCAAGAAGAGGTGGAGAGCGAATCTAATGCTGAAAGCCAGGAGGAAAGCCAAGAATCCAGTTTTTCTCGCAAGCGCAAGGCCTACTCTATCGCAAAGAAGCTTGAAGCCGTCGACTACGCAAACAAGTACTCGAAGGAGCTCATTGAAAAGTCTTTCAAAGTCTGCGGGATCACCAATGCAATCGATGGCAGCGAGGACAACATCATTCACTGCTTTAAGGAAACTGGTTCGGTGCCGAGTGGTCGAGCAAAACTTCAGATGGCCAGAGATGCAAAAAAAATGGCGGAGCTCCTCGAAGAAATAGATCTTGATGAGGAGGAGGAAAATATAATGAATGATAGCAATGCGTCGTTGGAGTGTTAGATGTTTGTTTATGTCCAATAAAAAATTATGTCTTGTGATTGTACTTAAAAAAAATTGTGCAACACAAAAAATTGTGTGTTAAAAAATTGTGGCGCCTTCGGCGCCGATAGATCTAGAAATAGAACCACACTCTCTATTTGAACCACACTCTCTAATAGAACCACACCCCCCGAGGGGGGTTGAAAAATAGAACCACATGTGGTTCTATTAGAGAGAATACGGTAACTCACCATCAATGTTTTCAAAACTCAAACCTCCAGTTTTGCCTCAAGTTTTATAAAATTGTCTGTAACTCTGTTTTAAGCATTCATTTTTCAAATTTCTTTTTTTTGTTTTGTTCGCCATGAAAATCTGAGTTTAGGGACCAGAGAAAAAAATTCAGACCCGTTTTCCTTATAAAAAATTGAGAAAAAATCGATTGAAGCTTTTTTTCTCAATTTTTTGTAAGGAAAACGGGTCTGAATTTTTTTCTCTATCCCTACCCCAGGGCTCCCAAATGTCCTTATTAATAAGATTTGTCCTTATTTTGGGACCCCAAATCTTTTTTTTTCAAAATTTTACGTTGAAATCTTATTTTCGGTGGTCGAAAGAGCAATGAGCACTGGATAAAATGCCATTTTCCCCAAAATACCCTAAATATCCTTATTTTCAAAATTTTGATTTGGGAGCCCTGCTCTAAACTCAAATTTTCATGGCGAACAAAACAAAAATAAATTTAAAAAATGAATGCTTAAAACAGAGCTACAGACAATTTTAGAAAACTTGAGGCAAAAGCGGAGGTTTGAGTTTTGAAAACACTGCTCACCATCCACTTGAAAATGGGACGACAGTTATTAGGATTTTGCTTTTTAAATGTCTCAATTGCAGAATTTTTGCAAAAAGACCAGCAAAATCGGAATCCTTGCGATTTTCGGACCAGAATGTAAAAACAGAACCGATAAAACATTTAAAATCAAGACAAAAAAGTGTCGTACTCAGCTGGGGAACAAACTTTTCAGGGTGCTGTGTTGACTGTAATTAAAATCAGCAAAAAATTTTCATATATGGTATAATATATAAATGGATAGTAATTGCCCCTGATTTCTGGAAAATGCTCCCTAATTTGAAAGTGGCAATTATCTTCGAATTTTCATGTCAATTTTTTGCATGATCGTGTAGCCCAGGATCTCAGCTTTCTATCGAGCTATCAAACTTTATTACCGTATTTCCTAATAGCCCCCCTAATAAGCGCCCCTCTAATAAGCGCCCCCTAACTTCAAGTAGACTGAAATTTCTATTTGTATTTACTGTTTGAGCTGTGTAAAACTTTTTTTGTTTCTGTTAGGGTGGTGCGGTTACGGTTAATTTATCACTACCCGGTTTTCGGTTACGGTTTTTTAGTTTCGCTTCGGTCGGTTAACCGGAAAAAAACTCGGTTTCGGTTATTTTTGTCATAAATTACCGTATTTCTTCTAATTGCCGCACATGTGCGCTTATTTTTCAATCACCCGAAAATCGGAAATTTTCAAATTCAATCTAGAGATTTTCGGGTGCTTAACCAAGATCTGAAAAGTGGAATCGGTAGAGCTTGTGGGAGTTAAGAAAATGCATCAAACAGCTTAGCAAAATATTCACTCTGCTCCGAGATATAAGTCTTTAAAGTTAGGGGTGTGCGGTAATTAGAGACTGTGCGGCAATTAGAAGAAATACGGTAACCGGAATTTTGTTGTACCCAGTTTTCGGTTAACTGCATTTTTTCGTACCCGGTTTTCGGTTTCGGTTAATTGGGCAAAAACTGGTCCGGCTCGGTTAACCGACCGTGCACCACCCTAGTTTCTGTGACATTACCACCCATCCCCCCCCACTCCCCGACTAAACAAGTTCCATTTTATCCATGCAAATGCTTATAGTTTGTCAAACTGGCGAAAATCGGTGAAAACAGGGTTTCGCACCAGACCACCGCGAGCATGGTCCTTTAAACATTACCCTCTTTGAATTATTATTGTTTTTGTGTGGCCTAGTCTGAAACTAATTTTGAACCACAAATTTATCAAGCACACCTCTGTTTCCAATGTCGTATTTTGAGAGAGAGTTCAGCCACCACCCCTTCGTGAGGCATGCTTTGGAAATGCTGGCAAGTGCTTGACTGTTCCACAGTCATTGACTGATTAGTGGGTGGGCCAGTTGAGCTGGTGTTGGAGTGGTAGAGGGATGTGTTGGATGCAAGGGCACAGTCCAGGTCTTCCGCCCAAACCTCTACAGAACAGTGGCATTTGTGTTTGATGGAGCAAGTGCCCTCGATAGAGTGTTGGTCGAACATGCAGCAACGCTGAATGGACAAAAGTATTTTTGGGTGAGGGTAAATGAGATTATCAGATTAGCTGGACCCACCAACTGTGTAGCTGAAGTTTTGGAGTGGAGTACTTGGACACAACCACTAGAAGATGCTCCTCCACCATTAAGCAACAACAGGGAAAGCAGCAATAGATTCAGGGGCATATCTGGGAACATGAAAATAATTTCATTTAGAGAGGACTGCTGGACCTGTACACCGTATTTCTTCTAAGAAGCCACCCGTTGTAAGCCCGTTGTCAGCGCCCCTTGTAAGAAGCCACCCGGGTCGCTTATTTTTCAATCCCTTCAAACTCGGAAAACTTTGAGGTCGATCTCAAGATTTTCGGAAATGTCAGTATTTTTAGTTTTTTTCCCCAAACTCCTGTTTATAAGCCCAGGGAATATTTACGAAGATCAGTTTTGATTTTGACGCAAAATTCTAAAAACAAAATTTTGGGGTTCCAAAAAAAGTCTAACTCCATCGTTGTATCAGATGCATTTTTTTTACTTTTTTAATGTACGGCAACCTTGATCAAAAAGGTTTACCGTATTTACTCTAAAAAGCCCCCTCTAATAACTCCCCCTCAACTTTGAGGACCTATATCTCAGCCCAGAGTCAATTTTTTGCAAAGCTGTCTATTGCGTTTTCTTAACTCCCACGAGCTCTACGGATTCCGCTTTCTAGATTTTTAATTTTTATCCAAAAATCTCCAGATCGACCTCAAAATTTCCCGATTTTCGAAGGGTTGAAAAATAAGGCCCCGGGGCCTTATTAGAGACAATGCGGTGTGTTAAAATCGGGAGTTCGACTGCATTTTGAATGGGCTGTTACTGAACTTTTGCTGAAATACATCAGCAAAAGTCTCAATTGTACCAGTAAATTGTCGAATTTGGCCAGTGAATTTTATGATTTCAGTATGATTTCAGCCGAGATTTAGGGCATACTCCAATTTTTTAATTCTCGACTTATTCTGTAGAGTTAGATAAATAGTTAAAAAGTAGAGACAGAAAGAGGCCTGTGGGCGGGATTTCGGGACGGGATTTTCAGCCGAAAAAATTTCGGGATCGGGATTTTCCTTAGGGCCCGGCCATACTTTTTGCATGCAATCTGCAATTTGCAATAAAATTGCGCAATTAAATTGCCATAATTTGTTTGCATGTCGCGTCTATACTTTTTGCATATTGCATTGCAATAAAATTGCGCAATTAGATTGCCGCAATTTATTTGCATGTTGCGTCTATACTTTTTGCATATTGCTGCAATTTATTTGCAGATTGCAGATTGCATGTTCAACATGCAATTTTTTTTTTGCATCTTTGTTTATGGTGTACTTTTGTACTTTTTCGTTCAGTTTTTACTTATTCTACATTTACTACATGCAGATTGCATTTTCCCGATGGATTTTGAGAAAGTAACTGAAGCTCAGAAGGAAAAATTGATTGAGGAAGTTCGTATACGTGCACCAGTTTGGAATCCGAAGGATGCGAGCCACTGCAAGCGGGATGTCGTCAATACATTGTGGACGGAAATTGGATCGGCAATTACTATTCCGGATCACAGTGTAAATGGTTAATTTTTTGCTTTTTCTTTATTTAGATCATTTTCTTTGTTTGTTTTAGGAGAAACAGCAAAGAAAGCGTGGCGAAACTTGAAAACGACTTTCGACTCGTCTAAGAAAACTCATTACTTCCACTGGACTTGCTGCGGACGAATCTCCCAGGAAGTGGAAGTACTTTGATCAAATGGCTAATTTTCTAATCGGTGCACCAAACGGAGCTGAAAGCAGGTACCTATGTTGTTATCTTTTAGCTTGATATCCATATTAGTATAAGTATGTTCGTTTTAGTGTCAGGCTTAGCAACATTCCAATGGAGAATCAAAATAAGGTATCTGCTTTTGTTGAAGAAGAAAAGAAAGAAGAATTGCGCGAAAACGCATCGACTCCTCCGAAGGTTGGTTCTCCCAAGATGTCGTGCACCTCAGCTGCTAAAGGAAAAAAGCGAGGAAAGGAGTCAGAAGATCCGCTTGAACGTGCATTCGAAAAGGTTAGCAAGATAATGGAGAAGGATCTCGAGGCAGATAGTCAAGCAGTGACTCTTGCTGAGACGGTCAAGTGCACTTATATGAAACTCCTGAATATCAGTCGCAAAGAAGCCAACCAGTTTGCAAAGAGTGTTCGCCAGCAAATAGAGTGTGCCGAAGACATAATTGCGGATTACGAAGATGAGTTCAATTAGTTGTTGATTTGATGTCTGTTATGTTCGATGTTATCCAATAAACCTTTATTCGTTGCAAGGTGCACAAAAACAATCATGAACTAAAGTACTGAACAAATTTATCACGAATGATTCTCGCTCTTCTTGTTGCGGCTGGAGTTCGCTGCTGATTTTGATCCACCAATGCGATAACATCACTGGTTTCTTCAAATGCTGGATCCGGCCCAAGGAAGTTATGCAGCAGAGTTGCGGCAAATATTAGATCCCTAGCTTTTTCCGGATTGACTTCCATGATACGAAAGAATAGATGGAACCTATTGCACAGCTGACCAAAAGCATTTTCAACGACTCTCCGTGCACTAAAAATATAAATGCTAGACTCGGAGCTAAAAATTTGCCATGACTACCTTGATAATCTGGTGTTGTATAATGATCTTTCGTTTGTATTCGTTGTAGCAGTAGGAAACGGAGTCATCATGTAATCGGCCAATCCAAAACCACCATCAGCAAGAATAACATGAGGCATTTCACCTACATTCCCAAGAGGCCTACCAGCTGGTATTTCACTTCTTTCTTCTATGTGCACTCGGATTGGCGATGATTGGTAGAAGTACTGTCGGAATTTCTCCTGCTGCACCTACTTCTACCAGAAAAAACGACTTGAAGCGTCGACAAGCGCCAGCATTACAATAGAATAGAATCCTTGTAGTTGAAATTGAGCGATCCACTGTTCATTGGTTGCTGAATAAAATTTCTTTTCATGCCGATAAATACCGATAAATATAAAGTGCATACTTTGCACCAGTATCTTCTCTTATGTCCATGCACATTCCTTCGGCGTCTGAGAAGCAAAATCGACGCTAGCAGCAAAACGTATCGAGTTCTCATGCGGATTACTGTAAGTAACACAATTAGAATGGTCTTATGTGATTTATTACAGCATAGGCAACAAAATTCAGCCAAAATAACAAGTCACTAATAACTCAATATCAACCACTTTATTCATTCAACACTGAAACAATGAAAATGTGCACGAAACAAGTTATTTCACATTTTGGTATCTTGGTAGGCAAAGAAGCATGGACGAGCAGAACCATCGTAGGACTCCCATCAAGCACGTTAGCTGCATAACCAGCATCAACTTTCTTTACAAAAGTTAGCCATAGAGTGCGGAATCCATCTCCAGAGATCCGATTAGCCAACGACAGCGTGCACTCCAAGAGATGCTAGCCACGACACCACCTGTAAACACTCTTGAATACAAGCCTAAAATGACAAACTAACTTCGGTCTTGGTAGCAGTAGTTGGCAATCCAGCCAGGTGCACTGTCTTAGAAGGCGGAATATTTCGACTGGCAAAGCGGAGGATCTTAAATTTGATTTCACCGTGATCGGCTCCATATTCGTCGTGAATGTTTTGCCAGAGCACTTCAAGACCTCTCGAGCTTCTTCGGTACTGCTTAGGCAAACGAAGGCGAACTTGTCGACATCGCTTTGGTGCACAGAAATAGAACGGGTTTCAATATCCAACGTTCCGAATGCAAAGCGAAGCTAAATATTAACTTCGAATGAGTCCGTTAATTGACGACCAATAATAACCAACCATTGCTTCTGTGACGGTCTCCGACATACGATAGGCGAGCACGGTGCACGGCTTATTCCCAAGCTTATTCCCAATATCCTCACCAGCATCATAGGTCGCGTGAGCAAACTGAAACAGTAATATAAAAACAGGAATCACTAAAAGCAATAACATACTCCGAACAGAGCATTAGCATCCTCAAGCGCGGACGGCATTTCTTATATCTCTTTGTGCACGAATTGAATCTAAAGAAAGAAAAATGTAGAATAAGTAAAAACTGAACGAAAAAGTACAAAAGTACACCATAAACAAAGATGCAAAAAAAAATTGCATGTTGAACATGCAATCTGCAATCTGCAAATAAATTGCAGCAATATGCAAAAAGTATAGACGCAACATGCAAATAAATTGCGGCAATCTAATTGCGCAATTTTATTGCAATGCAATATGCAAAAAGTATAGACGCAATATGCAATAAATTGCCGCAAATTATTGCATATTGCAAGTTTCCCAACAAACTTGCAATTTATTTGCAAATTGCAGGTAAGTATGGCCGGGCCCTTAAAAAATTTCGGGATCCCGTTCAAATTTCGGGATTTTGTAAAATAAAGAGATCAACAGGAAAAATTCATATTTTTTTGCCAAGATATTGAGCAGAAAAAGGCGACCAATTCTTCAAAAAACGGTCAAATTACGGTCAAATTGTATCTTTTATTTTTATGAATAAAAAAACGGTGAAATCCTCAGAATACCGTATAACCTCTATTAATCACCCCTCTAATAATTCCCCCTGACTTAATAGACCTATATCTCAGCCTAAACTAAATATTTTACAAATCTGTTTTTGCGTTTTCTTAACTGCAATGAGCTCTACCGGTTCCGCTTTTTCGATTTTGGATTTTCACCCGAAAATCTTGAGATCGACCAAATTTTTCCGATTTTGGGAGGGTTGAAAAATAATCCCCCGGGGGGGATTAAAAGAGGTTATACGGTAGGTGGGGATTATTCATACATATTGAAATATGCAGCCAAAATTCTGTATAAATCATACATCAGCAAAAATAGAGACAAAAACGTAAAATTTTGGTGGTTTTAAGACCATAGAAAGGATAAAAATTGTCGATCGGGATTCAACGAATTTCGGGATCGGGATTTTGGGAAATCATCGGGCGGGATTTCGGGACGGGATTTTGGCTCAAAATCTGATCGGGATCCCGACGGGATCCCGTCCCGTTTCTGTCTCTATAAAAAAAGGGCAGGAGTAGTATGGGCCAAACCACTTTGGGACAATTCAATTTGGGCCAAAATCAAATTGCAATATTCGGTAAATATTTGCCGAATATTGCAAATGATCTTGGCGCAAATTGAATTGTCCCAATGACCTCACACTATGCAATTCATGCCCACGCTAATAAGAGGTGGTGCCAGGAATTTAAATTTTTTCCTTCTCATTGAACTTCTGTACGGATTTTCAACGGTTTCTAACAAAACCATACCTAAAATTAAATTCTAGCCCTTGTTTTGTTAGAAACCAAGTTGAAAAATCCGAACAGAAGTCCAGTAATTAGGAAAAATTTTTGAATTCCCGGGCACCACCTCTTATTAGCGTGGGCATGCCCCTTTGAAAAGCTAAATTCCAGGGGCCTATCCCACTAATTGAAAAGTGAAAAATGAAAAATTTCTCAATTTTTCATGGAAAATGAAAATTTTTCAATTAGTGGGATAGGCCCCAGTGCAACAAAATTTAAAAAGGTACAAACAATAGCAATATAAAAATTGAGACTTTCGATGCTACAATCAAGCATCAAGCCGACCCAGGTTTTACTTTTAAATCTCCGGCGAATCGAAAACACTTTTTTCCGGGCCGTTATAAGTACGGCCCATGTATATTCCTGTTCCCCACTACTACCGATCCGGCCTGGCTTTTTTATGATCCGGGCCGGTCGGTGTTAACAAACAAATTTGACCCCTTTGAAGGCCGGGTCGTCAAAAGTACGGCCTGTTCACATGCCTGGCTATAATATTTTAATTGTTAAAAAATCTAAAACGCGTGTTTTATTCCCAGTTCAGAGCATAAACATTATTTTTATTTATGAAATAGCATAAAAAATTAACCAGACTTTTACTGCCAGCGTTCTTTTCCCAACAATCAGTGCTTTTGTTTGGCTTCAAGGCAAGTTTCCAGCCCAGTGGACCCTTTCAACAGCAGAAAATTATAAAAAAGAGAAGAGTAAAAGCCAGTTAGTTAGGCACATTGTGCTTGCCAAATGAGTGGTCAATGGCCCTTAAAACGTGCCAGCCAGATCACAGGCCGACCAACAAGTTGTCAGTCTTCAAAGATACTCGAGATGAGTCATGCATTCAAAATTTTTTTGCTATCTTCCTCAGAATAGTGGTCAAGTGTATGAGGTGAAATTGGTAATTATCTCGCAAACAATATTTTTTACAAATAAAATGGGTACTTACTTCCCTCTACGGTTTTCAAACATTTTTAACCCTCTTTTGCCGGTCGGCCATATTTTGGCCGGTTGAAAAAAAAAGTAGATTTAAAGTCAGCAAACATTTTAGTGTCCAAGTGACAGAAGATAAGGCAAACGAAAAATGCGAAAAATTTGGCCACAAGTTGTATTTTCGGCCATTTTCCACTACGTGATTTTGTAACTTTGTTTGGTTGAACGAACCAAGAATTTCATTTACACTGTGGATTTTGCTTATGCAATTTACAAGCACTATTCCTGCAAATAGGAATGCATTTTATTTGCAATTTTAAAAATATAAAAGTCATATTTTCCAAGCAATTATGATCTTGGCCAACCGGCTCAACACGGTAATTTTTTAAGAAGTAACGTATTTCCTCTAATTAGCGCACCACCCCCGTGATTCAAAATCGTGTTTTTGGCATTGTGTTTTTGACCCACTTTTTGGGGCAGTCAAAGACACAGCCTTTCAAAATTTGAATCTTAGTGTATTAGGGAAATTGGCGCCAAACAAAAAACTATCAAAAATGGTCGATTTGAGACCCATTTTTGTTTCATGCCTCTGACCTGATTTTTTCCTTTTTGGCTTGTGCGTGCTCACAGCCAAAATATTCCTCGCATTAAGAACTCTCGAATGAGCCATCACTTGCCCATAAAACACGTAAAATTTCAAAATCACAAGCAATTTCTTTGAAAATTTTCGAAGAAATTTCTTTGCCTTATTGATTCGATTGAGATCCCGCCAAGTTTTTCTGTCTAATTTTTCTCAAACAAAACCAAAGACTCGATAGAGGAGTAAATTTGCTGCATTTTGGTACCAAGGATGTATACAAAAAAATACAAATTTAGGGTGTTTTATACAAAAGTTAGACAGAAAACGCAAAAACCCCAATTTTTACTCGGAAAAATGCCACTTGTTTGCTTCAAACAGTCTCTGGTTTTTAAAACAACATCTTCACGAAAATCGGCTCAACTTTTCGAGTAGTTTAATGTATGAGCTACGTTTTGGTATATAAGTTGTACGTAAAACTCCGTGGTTTTGCACTTTTTTTCCGTCGTTTATGTTGTGCAATATTTTTTGTATTTTCAGGTGATTCAATGGTGCAGACGAGACGTGCTACTGTGGTACGAAAAGAGCTAACAACAAAGCAACCTGTCACTCTGAGAACTGTGGAAGCAACAATGGCCTCTGTGGAATCAAAAAGAGCAAGAAAAATCTCAAAAGAAATAGCAAGTAACCGAGCAAGGGAAGCGACGAGAATCCGTCTTTGTAAGTTCTTTCACTTTGTTTTATCTACTATTTTGACGGTTTTTTTGTTTTTCAGTGAAACTAGCTGATGAAAAATGGCTGGAAAAGCGACGACGTTTTTAGATTTTTTTGACGGAATTAAATTTGGTGTAATTTTCAGGTATGATGAGGACTCGCCATTCAATCTATAAAAGAGGCAAGGAGCAGGACAGGGATCAAGAATCAATAAGTCGACCGGTCAAAAAGCAGCAGGTTTCAGCAAGAGAAGCACTAGCTATGTGGTGCAGAAGAAAAAGCAAGCGAAAGCAGAGGCCGCAAGCCGAGCTAAGGCTGCAGGAAGGGCCCGTCTTCGTAAGCTCTTTTAGCTTGTCTTATATACCACTTTAAAAATTCTTTTGCTTAAGTGAAGCAGTTTGATGAGCAATAAATTGAACTTCAAGCAGGTCTGGATAAGTCATCGTAAGCGTTTTTAAAGGTTGCTATGTAGTCTATACTATTGAATTTAGAGGGTATGCTTTGAAAATAGATGATGATGTTTTCCAACTCACTAAAGAGCTTGTGGAAGTAAAACCGGTTGAGTCCACTTTCAATGTCGAGATCATATCACTCCAGTTCCAGTTCCGTCTCCGTCGTTGTGTTTGATGCTGGTGATGTGGCTCTTAACAATGGTAAGAATAATTCAATGGCGTGCAAAGTGATCTCCAAGGCGAACAACAATACCGTGCAGGGTGGAAACGTGGTGGATTTTTCGGTCGAGAATATCCTGCAGACTTGTTCAGATATTTCAATCGAATTCGTAAGTCTTTCAATCCAATAGTCTTACAATCATCATGTAATAATTTTTTCAGGACAAACGCTACAAGCTGTACAACTCTCCTGGTTCGCTGACTCCTGGTGCTACTGAAGTCAAGAATGACAATACTGCACTGATCGTTTGCCTGTCTGTTGGTGGTGCTCTGTAAGCTGTTTAATCAGTCATCATATCATAATTTGATCCGTTAAACTTTAGGCTCTTGCTTGCTGCCATTGGCTTTGGATTGTGGTGTTTGGAAGTACAGAACGAAGAATTCAATGTCAGTTGCTGATTTTAGTGTGTGTTGAGTCTTAGCTGAGGAAAAAGGGGCAAGAGGTGAGAGAAGGCGAGAGAGAGAGACACACACGACTAGCTTATTTATTTATTCCACTAACGACTGACTGGAACACAGATGAACACAACAAATTGGGCCACCGTAAATTGGGCCACGATTTTTACCGTGTTTGCTTTTGAACAGTGTCCATTTTAGTCTGTTTACCTGTTTCACACGTTGGCCCAATTTAGTTCAATTCAAATTGGCCCAATTTACGGAGGCCCAATTTGAATGGCCACTTTTGATCGCTTCTGGCAAGTTACCAACCATTTAATAGCTCATCTTTCTGGCTACAAAATGGGCGGTAACTTGCCTGAGAAGTGATCAAAGTGGGTCAAAAACGCAATGCCAAAAACACGATTTTGAATCACGAGGGGGTGCGTTAATTAGAGGAAACAGGACCACAGAGCCTATCGGCGCCTCTATAGTATTTCGAAATTTCGATAGTGCATTCATCGTGAAAACTACGCGTCTATCTACGTCTACGTTCTTTCGAGACATCGCAAAATGGCCATCGTTGGAAGCAGAAAACCATCCTCCAGGCCTACCCCAAAATCCTCCAACTCCAATTTTGAGGGACCACAAAAGTTTTTCTTTTTCGAAGACATTTTCCTGGGTCTCGGCATAAAAGACGCTGAATTGTCTGAAGTTTGGGGTTCCGTCGAGACATTGCCGAAAATAATCGGAAAAATAAGCAAAAATGGCCTGAATGTGGTCAAAATGTCCATTAAAAAGTAGGACGGACACATGCCAAATACTATATAGAGATACGGTACGCAAGATATTTAATTATGGCTGTTGTTGAAATCACCCGTCAAAAGGTTCAAAAATCCCGTCAAATTTGAAAATTTTGTTATTTTACTTTAAAAATCTTGTTTTTTTTTTAAATTTTTACACCGACGTGTAGCGCTAAATTTCAGCTTTCTAACGATAGTAGACTAATATATTAGACTAATTTACACGGTTACTATCTCATTTACAAGAAAATTAACACTCTAAAACCTTCTGAGTAGCTCAATAACTTATGGCACAAGGTTTGGGCAGTCAAACCTAATATTATCGGCCATCTTTTTTTCAAGAAGGTGCGTCGAAATTCATACGGTTTCCTTAATCTTTCGTCAGATTCACTTTCCGGAAACGGTTTTTTCCCTAGTAAATCTGATGCAATTAAAATTACTAGGGCTGGGCAAATGGTTGGCCATTTTGAAAACGTCTTTTTATAGTCATTTTTACAATAAATTTCCACAATGAAAAAGTCTGCCATGGTTATCAAGTGAAAGGGTTGGTTAAATGGTCGGCCATTTTGAATGGCTCAGCCATATTCCGCCATATATATGGCCACTACCCAACTCAAGAAATTACTATGCTTTCAAAACGACCGGAAACGTAAATTTAAAACAATTTTTGTCGCAAAAAGGCCTGTTTCCACGGTTCCAGCAAAATTTTATTCCCGGAAATGGGGTCGAAACAAAGTTTGTTATCAGTTTAGGATGGATTCTAGGAATTTGCATTTTATGAAAAATGAAACTGTCTAAAACCTTCTGAGTAGCAAAATGATTTCACAAAAACAATTTTTTGTTTCACAAAATAATTAAGTTTCCGTTTTCTTTCCGTTTCCGAAATGGAAGTATACTCCAGGCCATTCGGTTGCGGTGACTCAACCGATGGTTTCAGCCCTTGGTTGATCTATGTGTTTTGTATTTCCAGTTGATGTTTCTAGTCTATTATATTTAGTCTGTGTATCCAAAGATGTCCGATCAGCTAAATCAGGAGCAAATCGACGAATTCAAAGAAGCCTTTGTTCTCTTCGATCAAGATGGAGACGGAACAATCAATGCCAAAGAGCTGGGTACTGTGATGCGTGCACTTGGTCAAAACCCCACAGAAGCTGATCTCCAAGAAATGATCGATGAGGTTGACGCCGACGGTTAGACCTATTTTTACTTCAAAATTCATTGATCGTCTGATTTTTTGGTATATCTAGGCAATGGCACGGTGGACTTTCCGGAGTTCCTGACTATGATGGCTCGGAAGATGAAGAACACCGACTGCCGAGATGAGATCAAGGAGGCTTTCAGGGTCAGTTTTTCGGCTATTTTGGATCGCTGCTCAATCTCATTGCCTATACGTGTAGGTTTTCGACAAGGACGGTAGCGGATTCATCACAGCTTCGGAGTTGCGTCACGTAATGATCAATTTGGGCGAGAAGTTGACTGACGAAGAAATCGACGAGATGATTCGTGAAGCCGATCTGGATGGCGATGGACAAGTCAGCTATGAAGGTATGACTTTGAAAGCTTTTTTTCGGAAAGCTACATTCACCAATTGTCTATTCAGAATTCGTTGTGATGATGACCAGCACCAAGTGAAGTCTGAAAGACAAAAATACATATCATAATTGTTGCAAGCAATATTTTTGACAAAGCTTCTCCATAAAGTAGTTCGAATTGTGGACGAGCATTTTGCTTTCTATACTGATAATATCTAAAGTTGGCCAGAAACTCAAGGTGGCCATAAAATACTGAAAAACAGCCATAAATTATTGAATTTTGGCCATAAATTATTGGTTTTTTGGCCATAAACAACAAGCCAAAATAAGAAGCCTAATTTTGGCCGGCCAAAATTCGGCTTGGTGTTTTTGGCTTTTGCCGGCACTTTTGGCTTTGGCCAGTGCTTTGAGCTTCGTCTAGCCTTTTTTTACTTTGGCTAGCCGTTTTTGACGTTAGTTTTCCAACTTTTTCACTTTTGTACTATTTTTTCATTTTTGGTCACTAAAACTGGTTTTTTTCGATTAACTTCTTCTACCTATTAACAGTGATTAATTTTTTCTTACTTAACACTTTTACCGTAAATACTCTAATAAACGGCCCCCCCTACAGTTAACTATTTTCAAATTTGTTTTGCTTTTTTAACCCTAACATTGATTATTTTTTTAAAACGTACGACAACTCATTTTGTAGATTTTGCAAACTCTACAAAATGAGTGGTCGCACGATTCAAAAAATTAAAAATGTTAGGGTTAAAAAAGCACAACAAATTTAAAAATGGTTAACTGTAGGGGGGCCCGTTTATTAGAGTATTTACGGTATTTCCAAGAACACAATTTGTCATAATTCTTTTAAAAATAATCGAACATCTAACACAAAATTTCACCATTACAGTAAATGACAAGCTGCGCATTTAGCAAATCAAATTCTCTTCGATTTCTCCTGTTTGTTGTTACAAATCCTGCGTTACAAGTCCTGAGAATATTCGTTCGATCGGTGCGCTGGTCGCAGGCACACTCAAAACTTCCACTGCAAACAGCCAGAGTATGATATTTTTATGACGATCGCAAAACTCATGCGGTTACTTAAGGTACAACAAATTACTTACAGTCTCAAACATAGAAGTCCAATAAACCAAATGATCTACTGGTCCACTGTTCTGCACACGATAACTGTTGCGTCTTCGACGCAAGTGATGTCTACAAAATTCTTCACTTTCCCAGCCTGGGGTTTGGTGGCCTATTGGTTAAGGCGATTCCCTGCGGATCCAAAGGGAGTGGGATCAAATATCCTCCATTCCCCTTTTTCCAATTCACGAGCTGGTGGCCGTGTCCGCTCGCGACATGGCGATCTTGGCAGGAGATCAACCTGCATCTTCCTGGTCTACTAGTCAAAGAAACAGGTCCAGCAGGCAGAGAAGCAAAAGGACACAGCACGTCTGCCCAGCGAAGAGCACTCCAGCTTACAGAAAAGCACAGAGAGGACAGCCTAGTAGCATAGAAGGGAACAGCTTACTCACCCATGACCTGGCCAGCAGTCTACAAAAAGCAAAAAGGGCTGTTGGCTGCAGATGAATAGACCAGACAACAACAAAAAATCACGGCCTGGGAATCACTCCAGCTGGCTATAGCAATACCTCAAGCAAGCCAAGCAACCACTTCTCCTCGGTGGGGTTGCGTCTTCGACGCAAGTGATGTCTACAAAATTCTTCACTTTCCCAGCCTGGGGTTTGGTGGCCTATTGGTTAAGGCGATTCCCTGCGGATCCAAAGGGAGTGGGATCAAATATCCCCTCCATTCCCCTTTTTCCAATTCACGAGCTGGTGGCCGTGTCCGCTCGCGACATAACAACCAAGCTGCGAAAACGCCAACAAGGTCAACGCTCATTTTGGTCAGATCCTCGGAGAGTTTATTATTCGCTAGTAGCGCCGGACATTCCTTTTAAAGATACTTTTTAGATAAGGACAGCCTGGAGCAGGATAAGACGGAAAAATGCCTCCTTTTGGCAAAAAGTGCCTCCTTTTTGTGAAAATGTGTTCCTTTTCTTTCTACTAAAAAGGCATAAATTCGCCCACATTTTAAATTTTTTTTTAAATTATCAGGTAGCCCTGCGATTCTGGCCCATCTGCATAACTATAAATTTTTAACCAGCTCACATACTATCTGCATTTCATTCAAGCGAATCAACTTTGACCAAACAGACACAAATGTGAGATGTTTTTTTATCAATTATGTGGAAAAGTGGTTTCTGGTAGGCTGATCAGTTAAGTTTCTATTTGAAAAGATTTTTGTACCTTTATACAAAAGTCAAGGAAGAAACTTTGGAATACGCAATCGTTTTTGATCTGTAGAACAAATGACTTTCTCCGTTTCACGATACCCGTGTTGATAATTTTCCGCAATCATCTAGTTGGTTTATAAATAATAGCCCTAGTCAAACCTTTTATTAGTTGGAGTCAAAAAATTAAAAGTTGAAAGATGCTTTTGATATTTTTTACAAAAAACCTTTTCAGTACTTCAATGCGACCAGCCAAAATTCCTCTGTATTTGACCTGATCAGTCAGGACAAGATCCCCTTCTTGTGCACCAACAGCAGTGTTGCATTGTTTGTGGGATCTATTGAGGGCTTGGATTTCTGCTCAAAGCTAACCTACTCAAACCTGGCAACTGCCATGCTTTTCAACCCTCAACAATTTGGTTTACAGGATCTGGTGCCCAGATTGCTGAACAGGGTCGGTTGGCTTTGCTATTTAGTATGAAATCAACATAATAAAGGGAATACGAATTTTTGGATTTTGCTGTAGAAAGTCAATCGGTTCCTTGGACCTGGCTTTTGTATTTAGAAAATGAGTAACCATGCCTTGGTATTTTAATGAGAAACATTTTATATTAAGATTGGATTGAACTTCTTTTGACTGTCTTTTATTTTTTCAACGTCGTTATGTTAGCCAAAATCCATGCTTTTTTCTTTGAAGCTTTTTTTAAATGAACTTTCCTATAGCACATTGTATTCTCAACTATTCTGTTAAAAAAGACAAGAGAATAATTTTTTTTTTAAATTATATTGCTAAAAATTTTGGAAAGCATGCCAAAAAGTTTTAAAATTAAAGTTTCTATTAAAAAATTATAAAGCAAATTCCTGTTTTCAGACTCTAAACGTGATTAATGACATGTCGGGTGACAAGCTGTCCAGTGCTACAGTCCAAAAGCTGGTAGAAGATCTTAGATTTGCAATGGCTGAGACTAACAAATTGCCTAAACTGGATTTGAGCCGAATGACTCAAGCAAACAAACTGTTTTCTGCGGTGGAATCACAGGTTAGTTATTTCATCTGCATTTATTTTAATCTGGTCAAAAAAATTTCTAGCTAAAGATTCACAAAAACTTCCCATAGCTTTAAAAAGTGTAACTCTTTTCGGCCACAAATTCCCATTTGATCATGTAAAAAGCTTGTTAGAAGGCTGGGATCCAGGCTACAATATGTTTTAAAAAATTGATTAGAAAATCACCAAGAACAAAGGGTTTTTTTTCAAATTTGGGCAGCAAAAGAGCCTTCTGAGGCAGAAAGGGGCCATTTTGGGGTCGATGGACTAATAAGGCGGTGGCGGCGGTGGCGGCGGTGGCGGCGGTGGCGGCGGTGGCGGCGCCCGTGGCGGCGGCGGCTTTTAATAGCGCCGCAATTGAACTTATTTTAATAAAACTAGTTTTGCAAATTTGTCAGTTTCGGGTCAGTTTGGGTCAGTTTCTCCGGTTTGTGTAGGTCGTTGCTCAATCTCATTGTTTAAAGTTACAGGTCTTCGACAAAGATGGTAGTGGATTCATCTCAGCTGCGGAGTTGCGTCATGTAATGATCAATTTGGGCGAAAAGTTGACTGATGAAGAAATTGACGAGATGATTCATGAGGCCGATCTGGATGGCGATGGACAAGTCAGCTATGAAGGTGTGACTTTGAAAGCTTTTTTGGGGAAGCTAGGTTATTCACTAATTCTCTTTTCAGAATTCGTTGTCATGATGACCAGCACTAAGTGA
Source organism: Ditylenchus weischeri (assembly GCA_029231635.1). Lineage (NCBI taxonomy): Eukaryota > Metazoa > Nematoda > Chromadorea > Rhabditida > Anguinidae > Ditylenchus > Ditylenchus weischeri. The sequence continues at coordinate 76,569 of JAMRYI010000439.1, forward strand.
AGACTGAAAGACAAGAATGTGCATCATGATTGTTGTAAGCAATATTTTTTGACGAATCCTCTCAATAAATCAGTTGGAACTGTGGACGAGTATTCTGCTTTCTATATCAACATGTTATTCTTTATAACCGAGGTGGAAGAGTAGCTTTTGATTGTCTGGTCAATCAAGCTTGCTTAACAAGCATGTAATTTTTTCCTTGTTACTGGCAGTAACTTATTGCACAATTTCCGTTTGCAGTTTATATCTGCAGGATGTCCGGACGTGCACATTTCTCTTTTTGTCTTAATTTTTAGATATTTTTTTTTCTTAATGTATCATTTTGCTGTTGTTGAATATTGTTTATTGTTGCATGAATAAAGAAGAATGGGAAGTCTGTGTTGGACATTATTGAAAAAGCCCACAATTGTGGAGATTTTCGCGGGTTAGGTTCCAGGCCCTAGGAAACGGAAATCGGCTGGACGAGGAGCTACATACTCAAAAATTTTTTGTTGTGCGCGTAATTTCCGGGCACGGATGTCGGTTACTACTCATTTGGGAACCAATTTCAAAAATTATTATTTTTTTCACAGTATTAAAAATAATTTTTTTTATTTCAAAAATGATCCTCCAGTTCTTGAATTTTTTTTATTGGTAGTAGCCTTTTAACTGAAAACAATACGTTGCGCATTGAACGAAGTGAACAATAAAATAACTAATACAGTCAACCATCGATAGAATATATCCCGATAAAGGCCATCTTTAACTGGCCGCACACCACTATATACTAAGAAGTGGAGGACCACTAATGGAGAAAGTGCACTCCACTCGATATCTATTTTTCCATTCTTACATTAAAGTACCTTCCTACCGGTGTATCTATATCTATTTTTCCATTCTTACATTAAAATACCTCTCTACCGGTGTATGGTCAATATATCCACGGTCAATTGGTCTACAAAATTACTATCCCCTGCAATGGCTGACGAAACTATAGTATTCAACCCGAAATCGTGCGACGATGAATAGTGAAGAGTAGACTTGAGTGTCATAACAGATTATGTCAACTTTATTTTCTCCAAAAACAATTGTTTTAAAAAACAGTTTTTTCCAGAACAATTTGTTTCAAGATAATTTGTGTTAGAACTAACTAGTGTTATAATCAATTTGTGTTAATTTCTGGGAGTGCCTACGCATCACCCAAAGTCGACTGTTCTAATCCCACTATGTGCACTCTTTATTTATTTTTTAATTATTTCACTGATTTCTAGAGCGAAAAAATATCGAGAGATCGATTGAAATTATTTCCGGTTGCAGCATTGAATCCCCCACGCAGGGTGATCAGATAATGAAGATAACATCATTTTCGTATTTCCCGACCCCGCTTTCATGAGAAAGCCGACCGTTTTTTTAATTCTGAGCAAAAAAATTCGAACCACAGGGGGTCCATGTGGGGCCCTAAAAATAAATGTGATAAAATAGAAGTAAGCACCTAGTGGGATTAGAACAGTCGACTTAGGCAATGCACATGTAAAGTTCATGTTAAAATGGCATGCTCGCTGATGGGAATATTTAGAAAGGCGTTTTGTAAAGGAAGTTCGCAAAAAACTATAAGGAAGCTCGCAAAAATTATAAGGAAGTTCGCAAAAACTATAAGGAAGTTCGCAAAAACCAAAAAATTTATTAACGAAGCTAAAAAACACCACTTTATTCAGACACACAATTTACAGCGGCAGTGCATTAGAATATGAGAATTGAGATCATCAGTAGATTTCTTAGGCTATCCCGTTGCAGCAGGAGCTTCAGAGTTGTTGTTGTTGTTATTGTTATTGTTTTCAGCGACACAGGTAGCATGACCACGAGGACAGTTAGCGTGCAGTAGGGCATAGGCTCTCCAGAACTGATCGCGCTTCAGACGAGTGTATCTAAAAACCAAAGGGGTGATTGATAGAAAAAAAGACATTGTTAGGCGAGACGGAACATACTTCTGACGCAATGCATCCGCCGTAATGAATCTAGCCCAGGGATGAGATCGCTTGAATTCACGCCAGGCAGTCGGTCCCTTGATTCCACGGTTAGTCTGCTTCCAAGTTCTAAAAAGAGAAATGATAGGAGCGAAGCAGAGAAATAATATAGCTCTTACTCCCCAAAGGCGTCCATCTGAGCTTCTTCTTCCGGCGTGTACTGGTAGTTACGCTGAAACAATGGATGGGTGAAATACAGCAAATACCAATCCAGTAAATCTCGTACCATTTCGGAAGCTTTGTCAGAAGAAATAGAACGATCACTTGATGTTAGCCGGCGGAGCGAGATATGAAGCGACCGAACACAACTGTTGCAGAGAGCAGAAATGACGAACAAATCATCTCTTTCTCTATTTATACTTCCGAAAAAAATCATTTTTATTCAAATGTTTTGTCCTGGCGCGTTTTTTTTGTTGTGTGTCAAACAGTGGGCAGCGAACGATTGCGCAAAATCAAATAGCGCAAAGTTCAAATTGCGCATAAATCAACTTACCAGATTTCCTGTTAAAAACCGGCATGTCGGGTTGTTAGAGATAACACAGTACGCAAGTGAAAATAGCACCACGGTTTTGATTGAAAATGTATGGCGTATCATTACTAATGATTCATTAGTCCTAGCAATCTTCAGCCTTATCAGCATTTTTCGAAATCTGCATCTGCGCAATCTGCATTTGCGCAATTTAAACTGTGCGCAATCGTCCGCTGCCCCAAACATTGTTTTCGAAAATGAGAATGCCAGAATGAGAAAAGTTTTTCTCAAAGTGAAAATCTAGTCAAAAAAATTTTTTTTTAATTTTGACTAGATTTTAAAATTTTGACTTGATTCACACTTTGAGAAAAACTTTGAGAACTTCTGAAAACTTCTGAAAAAAACTTAGAAGAACTTTTGGTACTTATACGGTTCCCCATATCGGAATTTTTTCCAAAAGAGGTTTCAACCATTTCTAAGCAATTCTTACACGCTAAAACCGATAAAAACGTTGTTTCCGACAACTTTCCATCAAAATTTTTGACTTTTTTAGATTTTCTACCTGCCTGCCTTCGTCAGGCAACCTACTTCAATAGGAAGCCCCTTTGGAAGCACATGGTCCGGGCCAAGGGATGACCCTTTATATACCAAGAAATATATCAAGGAAATTTAACCAATAAAAATAAAGATACATGCGCTGTCTCAGCTGTTTATTTTTTTTCCAGGAGAAAAATATATATAAAAGAAGAAAGAACATTATTCCAAGCTCTAACAAAAGAACAAAATTTCACAATAGTAGCAGCAATGTAGTATTTTCCCCAGCCTTGCAATGTTAATTTTAATCATTTTTATACCCCTTCTCCGTTGCAAGCAGTCAGCTCTTTTTTCAAGAGATATAGATATATATTTTGAAGATATATATTTCTTGGTATATAAAGGGTCAGCCCTTGTCCCGAACCATGTACCCCCAAAGGGGCTTCCTGTTGAACTAGGTTGCCTGCCGAAGTCAGGCAGGTAGAAAATCTAAAGAAGTCAAAAATTTTGATGGAAAGTGGTCGGAAACAACGTTTTTATCGGTTTTAGCGTGTAAGAATTGCTTAGAAATGGTTAAAACCTGTTTTTTAAAAAATTCCGATATGGGGAACCGTATAAGTACCGAACTTTTCTCATTCTCATTCTGGCGTTCTCATTTTTGAAAACATTGTGTCAAACAGAGCTGAGCCAAAATACCACAGTCAAAATAGTCAAAAGTCATTTCTTTACGTCAACATCAGCCAAAAATCACTTAAAAATTTTGATTTCCCGTTTTAATTGCATTTAAAAAATAATGAATCAGAATTTTCGAATCAAAGTCAGTCAAACCCACTTCGGAGCCCCGTCAGTGAATGTTCCCTCAGTTCCATTCTAAACGGGAAGACCTTTGCGGCTACCTGTTGACATTCCTTCCTACCTTTACTTTTTACCTCCATAGGACAGTATTACTTGAGAGGCTGTATCCACCTTCATCCTGTTTCGCAGCTTTGTATGGATACTATTTCGAAAGGAGACCAGTTTCGCTCTGTCGAAGCAGCTGATATGGGAACATTGTGAAGCATTTGAACGACTTTGAAGAGGATAGTGTCGGAGAAGAAATCAGTCCACCAAGTCAAGTCATCCATTGTTTTTACGGCATCCCAGGCGTAGCAGCAATTGTCCTTTGCGAAGATTCCTGTTCCAGCAAGCCAATGAGCGCATTCAGTCATAACCTGAAATGATAAGAATAATAATTTCGCCATGAATCATAAACCTTACCTTCCTTTCTTGGCCTGCAAACAGCGGATTCATCAGACACTTATTGGCGAGAAGCTCGATTGCTGATTGTTTCTCTTCTTGTTTCAGGAAATGTCCTTGATCCGAGGGCTCCAGAAGATCCAGCAAATGAGCGACATCTGTCTTCCCGAATTTTTCTCTGTTGTTGAGGATCTAAAAAAGTTAAAATCAACATGGTTGCTAAACCACATGTCAAAAAGACCAACTTCCATTAATTCTTCTTTGAGTTCTTGTAAGAATTCACTCTTGTGGATGGCCGTTTTTGAAGATTTGAATGCTTGCTTAATGACTTTGTAGCTGCTTCTCGAATTTACTTCATTTCACTCAATTACTGTGATTGCATCGGCCAATGGACAGAGAATTGCCTTCACATCATTCACATCCAGCCAGAAGTCATCTGTCAGCAGTATTTGTTTGATTCGATTGGCCTCATCTTTGAGTGTTGCATCCTTCTCGATTCCTGGAGACCAAATTGCTGATTTGAGAGAAACCTGATTCGACGAGATGGAGTCTGCCAGCCTTGCGTATGTTCCCCATCTTGTCTTGACCGGAAGCTGAAGTACTGATGACGATCCCTTTTCTTCCACTTGGCACTTGCTAAGAATGAGCTCTAGAGTTTTCTTCCTGCAAATAAAATGTTAGACAATGAACAAAAATGGCTAAAAATACCTAAAGAACTTGGCGATCTCACAACAGTATTTTAGACAGTCTGCGAACTTGGTTTTCTCAGCAAGGTCGTTGGCGGCTAGATTGATCAAGTGAGCTTTGCATCCTTCGAAGAGAATCCATGGATATTTGACGGCCATCAGCTTCCACGCCTTCTTCATATTCGCGGCATGATCAGTGACGACGGCGACCACCTTGTCCTTGCCAAGCTGTTCAATTTCATCAGAGAGGATCCTAGCAATGTATTCACCTGAAATTAGATAAACGATATATTAGAGCTCCCCACTGAAAACATACCAGTGTGGGAGACTCGTTGAATAATGCCATCGACTGATTCGGCTGTCCCGTCGATTGGATTTCAGAGGAATGGCTTCGGGGTATGGACGACCACATTGATAATTGAGTTGCTGCACACATCTGTCCATCCATCAGAGGAAATAGCAAGAAAGTCGGCCTTAAATGTAAATTGGTTTCAATATTTGGGAAAATGGATCAACCTTGTTCGTTGAATCCTCCACTTCCTTCTCGACCCTTTCGAACTCTGCGGGAATGAGAGCCTTGGCGAACTTGTGTTGACGACCAGGCATCTTGTAGGATGGGCGCAGCTTTGTGACAAATTGCTTGAAGAACGGATTCTCGAGAAAGTTAGGAGCAATGTTTCCAGTTGCAATGTTTCCTTGAAAAAACAAAATGATGTCGATATCCCAACAAAACTGAAACTAACTAACCTTTGTCAGAAATATGTCCAGCTCATCTTGATCATCCTTGGAGGTTGAGTCGAACCAGTTCCTGATCGTTCCTATGTTTGCTTGAGAATCCGACATGGAGAACCTAGCCTTTTTGTGCTGCGGAGATTCATTTTGACTGGCTGGCTTCTTCAATTTCTGATCTATCTGCTTCCTTGCCTCTGCACCGACTTTGTTGCAGTCCTAGAACGAAAACAAAGATACAGATAAAAATTTAAAGATAGAAAAATATAACCTTCAGATGTTTTTCCATTTTCGTCGCGTTGTTGACATGGCGTCCCGTTTTCCCTCCTTCCTTATAGCAGAACTTGCAATAGGCGACCGGCACCAACTTTCCATTGATTTGCTCATCGATTTTGTTAAAGTATCTCCAAGCCCACGATAATTGACGGCCTTCAGACATTGATTATCTAAAAAGAATTGTTCAACATACATGGCGTCCAATACAAATACGAAGATTTGTAGAAAAATTAGTGAAGGCTTCCCCGTCCCGGTGAAACCCCATAAAACCGGTGAAACCCCAGCAGACGTTAATCTCTATTTGGAAATACCGTATTCTCTCTAATAGACGGGCCCCCTCTGAGGGGGGTTAGAAAATAGACGGGCCGGCCCGTCTATTAGAGAAAATACGGTATTCTAGTGTTCTATAATAAGTCGGAATATATTTATAATTTTTCTAGTCTGTGCACAAAAGACAAAGAAAGGTGACCAGGAGTAGGTCAGGTGTGGAGAGGCCACACCCCTCTTCCTTTGCTGGTGGTGATGGTCACCCCCAACCTGTTGAGATCACAGATTTGTATGTTTATTTTTTCAATTTATGCAAAACTTGAACTATCAATATTCTTTGTATTTGCATAACCATGTCCGAAAAAGTTGCTAGTAAAACATGGTTCGCAACCATATGCTGTTTATTTCTGACACTAGCAATAATTGTGCAGCAAGTGGATGGTGGTGAAGCAAGGCCCAGTTACAACACTCAAGAGAAGAGTAGTCCATATCCAAAGACTGCAAAAACTCATCGCAGACATCGGCAGCACAGAAACCAGCCGGAACAACAGAGTACAGACAGCCCCAGGTGAAGTGATAACATAAACAAATTTTATCCATATTTTTCGGCAAGAATGTATTTATCTCGGTAAGAATCTAGAATAATCTTTTTTATTTACACCCTGGTCCCCCAACCTGATTTTTTTAATTTTCCAAAACTTTTTGTGGTTTTTTTTGAGTTTAATGTTTTTGACTAAAATCGGCTAAAAAGTTCAATAAAGCAGAGGTTATAACTAGAGATGATGGCTTGACCTTTTCGGGACGGGTCAGAATTCAAATTTAAAAATTTCGGAACGGGACACCGGGACGGGACAGGTGCCAAAAAATTTCCGGGCATGATTCCGGGACGGGACGATTCTCTAAAATTAACGGGACGGGACGGAATTGTCCCGTCCCGTCCCGTCATCATCTCTAGTTATAACGCAAATACGTGACAAATTTCAAAAGTTAAGCAAATATTCGTATTTTTATGAATTCGTAATAGGAACAATAGCGGGGCTGAGGGCTCGGATCTGTCCTTATTAATAAGATTTGTCCTTGTATTGGGACTCCAAATCTTATTTTTTTAGAATTTTCACGCCAAAATCTTATTTTTTCAGCTCCAAAAGAGCAATAAGTACTGGATAAAATAGCATACTTGCCAAATTACCCGAAAATGTCCTTATTTTGAGCAAATGTCCTTATTTTTAAAATTTTGAGATACGAACCTTGGAAAAATACGACCTTCAAGCGAAAAGTGAAAAGATTCTTCTTGAGTTTTGTTAGGCGGTAGGAATGTAGATTCTTGAAGCACGCTCACAATGAATGTCCACCCAAGTGTCGACCCAGGGCTGTAATTTTTTTTTCATCTATGGACAATTTTTTGGTGTTACTACCATCTTGCAGCTCAGATTCAGACCTTCAAAATGAGCTATTAACAAGCTACAGCTGGTTAAATAATTTTGGATAAAAGTGCTTAGGTCCGCACTCAGGTCGACACTCGACCTCATTTGGTCGGTTGATGACTTGTAAAAAAGCTGAGATCCTGAGCTACACGCTAGTCAAAAAATTTTTAAAAATTGAAAAGAAAAAGACCAAAAATACAATCTTTTACAAATTTGTCAAGAAAATTCTCGGATTTGCCGCGAGTTTTCAATTTGATCCCAAAACTATACCTAAAATTAAATTCTAGGCTTTGTTTTGTAAGAAACCCAATCGAAAAATTTGCACAGAAATCCAATGATTAGGAATTTTTTTTTGAATTGGCGGGCACCAATTTTGAACGCGTGGGCATGTCCCTTTAAAGCGGGAAGGGCTGTAAACTCTTTTCCTCTGTAGAAAAACTTTTTCTGTTACTACCATCTTGTAGTTAAGATGCAGGCTTCAAAACAAGCTACATATGTTTTAAAAAGTTTTAAAATCGGATAAAAATGCTTAGGCCCGCTCTCAGGTCGACATTTGACCGAGTGTGGGCCTGAGTGCGGACTTAAGTATTTTTATCCAGCATTTTTTGTATCACGTGTAGCTTTTTATAGCTCATTTTGAAGCTCTGCATCTTAGCCACAAGATGGTAGTAACAGAAAAAAATTTACAGTTTACAGCCCTTCCCGCCTTAAAAGTAGAGATGATGACGGGACGGGACAATTCCGTCCCGTCCCGTTAATTTTAAAGAATCGTCCCGTCCCGGAATCCCGCCCGGAAATTTTTCGGCACCCGTCCCGGTGTCCCGTCCCGAAAAGGTCAAGCCATCATATCTACTTAAAAGAACGCTCAGGTCAACACTAAGGTATACACTCAACAAATATTCTTAAATATTCTTTATTACAAATATTCTAGGGAATATTTTCCAATATTATTCTTCGGCGAACCTTAGCATAACCTCTGATGATGGCGCTACGCTGCTGCAGTTCTTGTGTGCCTGTGCAACAGCTGGATGCCGCAGCTGGGTCTCATGCTTCTTGCTCTTTAAACTTTTTGATGTTTCTATAGTCTACAGTCTTCATAGGAATTCCAGTTTCTTCTATCATCTTCTTGGCGTCCCATTCGATTCAAGAGAGAGCTTTGACTATTAATTGCATAATGCTTTTGGAAGGATCCTTGGACTGTTTAATTTTGGTTGATTTGGTCCTTTCACTTCCATATCTTTTTTCCTTTAGTATGCCTTCGAGGCATTCTAAAATAGAAAATGGAGGACCTACTTTGATATACCCCCTTCTTTTGTCCCTTCCCCTCCCTATACAGCCCTTTGTCCCCCTTTAAATTACTTTTCTAGGCTTTTTATAGAAAAATCATCACTCAAAAATGGTTTTTAGACACTCCATAAAAAAGTGATTTTTGGGGGGTATATCAAAGTAGCCCCTAGGATTGGGGGGTTGGGGGAAGGGGCAATGGTAGGAGTTGGGTTCGGTATATCAAAGTGGGGGTGGGTGGAGGTGAAAGGTGTACATCGAAGCAGGGCCAAAATGGTCATATCTGCAGGACTGCAACAAAATATTCTTTTATTAGTTTTTGAGCAAGATTTTTAACCATGTTTAAATAGCTTGTTAGAAAAAACAGAAATTCGATCACACTTTGATATACCGAACCCATTCGAAATGACATATTTAGAGGCTGGGATTGCCGATGACGCTCTTCGACCCACCTTGTGTAATATTTATCATCCAACCTATTCACACATACTCCTCTGCAATAGCAGAAAGATGTAATCAACATACCCATTGCTCCCACTCCATCTTATATCTGTTATTATTATTAGTATTGCCTTGCTTTTATTGTTTACCCCCTGCTGCTCCCAATATATCCTTGGGCTCTTGATACACCTAAATGCATATAAACACAATAATAATAATTTGAACAAAAAAGTTTTTATAAGAATATGTTCAACAAAATTTAAAGAAAATTTCAAATTACCGCATTTACTATAATAGCTTTACAGTCTCCAATAGTTCGACAGTCTCTAGTAACTGGACACTCCAGAGGGTGATTCGAAAATAACCTGACAGTCTCCAACAACTCGACATCCCCCTTTCTATAATCATTTTATTTTCACTGTATTGATTTAACATGAAAATTTTATAATTTTATTTTGAGCTGCTAAAATGGACGAATATGATATCGTGAACAGAGTTGTAACAAACGTCATGACGTCCGTCAAACGTCCCTTCACTTCACCTTCACTTCATAGCCATGAAGGACGGCATGAAGGAAGGGCTCATATTTAAAAAAAATTTCAATGACGTGAAGCCTTCACGTCATGAACCCAATGAAGGTGAAGGTGAAGGAAAAAATCCTTCATTTACCAAGTGAAGGAATTTTGAAGGTTGTTTGAAAGTTTAAAATGCACTGAAGGGAAAATGACGGAAAACTGGAAGAATGAGGAAAAAGATAGAAGAAGAAAATTGAGCCGAAATTCCCGAAATTCTTCGAAAACCTCTTTGTCTATGTCTATTTTAAACTTCCAATCTATCTCTTAGCCATATATATTCTCTCCTAGCCTTATCGACCCTCATCTACTGACGATGGATTCGACTACTACTCCTCAAAAACAAAAGCGTGGACTAGAAAGATCTCCCTCAGCGCCAAGTTTAATGAGCATTTGATCAAATTGTCCTAATATTTGTTTGACCATCTTGTTGTTCATTGTCTTTTGTTGATGGGAGAATAAACTTACTGTTTTGTTGATATTCATAATGTGGATCTAACAGGTGAAGGTCCCTCATTGTTCATTGTTTAAAATTGAAGAACTGTTCACTGACGTGAAGAACTGACGGAAGGGTGTAAAAAATTTATTGACCGACGTGAAGATTGAAGGAAGAGCACAAAAAATTTTCCACTGACGTGAAGGCTGAAGGAAGGGCGGAAAAATTTTTTTAGTGAAGGTGACGTGAAGATGAAGGCGAAAAAAATTTTCCCAATGGCGTGAAGAATGAAGGAAGAACGAAAATTAAAATTTTTTGTGAAGGACGATTGAAGGACGGGCAGGGGTCCGTTACAACTCTGATCGTGAATCTTTCGGACGTCGAGGATGAAATTGAAGCAAGCAGGCAAAGAAAGCTCAAGTTCTATTCAAACGATTTCAAGCTCAACGTCAGTAAGTACGCGGAATAGTGCTGCAAAGGAATTCGCAATTATCCGAAGCATGGTCATTAACTGGCGCAAAGTTAAGGGTCAGCCCTACGCCCCCAAAAAAGTCTTTTTGATCCAAGAAAAAGCTTTGTCCAATGAACTTTTGCAAATTTTGATTCGTCAATATCAAGGCGAATTATTTTTGGAAAGTTTCCCTTGCCATCAAAATGTCTTCCTAGATCCGAATGCGCGATTTTTTTTCGTCTGATCTCAGCATTGGGGAAGACTTTAAAAAAAACATTTACCCTCAAAATTGACGATTTTCGACTCTACTACAATATTTGATCAAAATTTGCAAAAGTTTGGTCAGAAACAGTCGCCGATCAATATTTTATCACCAAATTTATAGGCATAGCTTTAGTACTGTTCCACAACTTACAACCTCGTCCCCTCCTCCAACCACCACTCCAGTAGTAGCAACACCAGCCGCTGAACAGCCCTTATGGACAGACAAACTGATAGTGGAGGAGTTGCTCAAAAAGTACCGTTTTCCAGGTACATTTTGTCAGTACGAAAAATTTGGCTGGGTGCCATTATTAGAGGGTTGCCATCTAGGCTCATTAATCAGGATACGGTGGATTTTAGACATTAGGAGCATAGCTGCACGCAAAATTTTTTTGGCACATTTAAATTAAAACACATTTAAAGCTTTCTGGTTCTAATAGTAATAAAGTTGATACCTAACCAAAGCTGATCAGACTAAGGAGAGGATCGATGGACCTTTTATCTTTTATGTGGAACACAGAGCAATTGGTGGGAATCGTTTATTAGCTAAAAGTGGCGAGCAGGAATAGGATAGGACAGCACAATACAAGATCAACAAGGCAGCTAGCTGCAGCTTATAAATGGTATCCATCTTCCGGCACAGCAGAAGATGGTCCACCCACAATACACAAATACAATCAGATAAACCAATACCAGCTAGCTGGAAGCAAGGGGTGTCTGGGAATGTGGTCGGATAGTTGGGAATGTGGATGGACTTGGGGATAATGGCTCCAAAGAGCAAATACAAAGTACACTCAACATAATCCCTCTGGCTGCACACTTTTTTTACAACATTTTTCAGTGATTGAGTTGCACTTTCCGCATTCTAGAGCCAAAATATATCGATGAATCGATTGGAATGGTTTCCATGGCTACTTTGTTGTCATAAATTGTCTTCATTTTGTGATTTACTGCAAATCACCGTCAAAATAAACGAAAAACTGCTATACTTATACTGCCTGTGTCTATTTCATTAGAGACTCAGAACCACAGAAGCGACATGATGGAAACCTTTTCGAAACTACTCCAGGAAGTAAGTTGAGAAATTTTCCCTAGTAAGAAAGGGTACCAGAAGGTATCTTTTTAAAAGTCACCTGCCTAGGCCCCGTGTTTTTGTTTGAAAGCTTGAAATAAACTCCTGGGCTGACTATCAGATATAGTTCTTGCAAGTTGCAGCAGATTGAGAACACGGAAGAAGATATTAGAGTAAAATATATTAAAGCGGTAAGAAAGAACGAAAATGGCAGATTTTTGGACGCAAAGAAGGTTTTCAATTCTTAACCCGGGTCTTAGCTACGATAGTTGTGAAACCGCTGATAGTCTATTTCGGTTTCTCAGAGCCCGAGGATTTTTTTGATACCAAAACGTGTAAAGAAAATAAAGTGTGCAGCCAGAGGGATTAGAACCAGCAAGCTTTACATTTGTTTTAATTTGAATATTGAACCTTTCCATGCAAGACCAGATACGGACAGTAGATGTACCCTCCCGATCAGTGATGTGATGTGCTCCTGCTCTGGTTCTTGGCTCGGAGCAGGAGCGCTCAGAGCCAAGATCGGAGCTGCGCACATCACTGCTCCCGATAGCCGTCCTAACCACCGTAAAACCTCTATTAATTGACCCCCCTCTAATAATAGACCCCCCTCGACTTTGAGGGTCTGTGTCTCGGAGCAGAGTCAATGTGTATTGCATTGTATTGCGTTTTCTGGCGCTACCGGAGTACCGTATTTCCTCTAATAGAGCCACCCCCTCTGATTCAAAATCGTGTTCTTGGCATTGCGTTTTAACCCACTTTTCAATTACTTTTCTCAGGCAAGTTACCACTCAATCTGTAGCTCATCTCACTGACTACAATACGGGTGGTAACTTGCCTGAGATGAATCTTTAAAAAGTGGGTTAAAAACGCAATGCCAAGAACACGATTTTGAATCAGAGGGGGGTGGCTCTATTGGAGGAAATACGGTATACCCAAATGGAATTTTTTTGAACTCCTTCAAAACACAATTTTAACCATTTTTAAGCATTTCCTACACGTTGAACACGATAAAAAAGGTGTTTTCAACTACTTTTCTTTATAAAATGTCAATTTTCAGAAAAAAAAATTTTTAGGGTAAATGACTATTTTTAATGTATTCTACCCTGTTTTGGTCGCTAAAGCGTGGCAAAAAGAGCGGGGGGTTATACTCCGGTAGGGTCCATTTTCTTAACTCCCACGGGCTCTACCGATTCCGCTTTCTAGATTTTGGGTTTACACCCAAAAATCTCGAGATCTACCCAAAAATTTTCCGATTTTGAGAGGGTTGAAAAATAATAGATCCGAGTCTATTAATAGAGATTATACGGCAGGGCTGCCATTTGGGTTGATTAATCCGAAAAAGGTTGATTTTAGACACCAGAAATACTAAAAAATCTGATTTTTGGTCCCAAAATCTGATTTTTGGTCCCAAAATCTGAGTTTTTAAAAGTTTTGGAAAAGTTGAGTTGGAAGCCCTGTTATACGGTAAGACATCGTTTTTGTGATTTTTTATTTTTCAGACCCTTCCACAAATATCTCTGTGGCTGTATTGTTGGACATTGAAAGAGTGCTCAATGCGGATGTTGTAGATGATCTGGTTCAGTTTAATGATTTTGATAGCTTTAATATTGTTAGTCATGACTAAAATCGCTTTTTAGTGCCGCCTGCAGCTGGTGATAACCCAGAAGTGGCTGGAGCCCAGACTGGAATACAAACAACTTCGTGATTCTGCCCATCCAGTTAGACTCAGATCCAGTAAGTATGGTTTATTCAGTCTGATGTACCAAGTAATGGTTCAGTGAGCTATGTCTGGAACCCGTCCTTGAATGTGGAGAATGCACTCAGTGTACTGCCTCTTGGAAAAGACTCGTTGAAGATATTCTCAGGAGGGGTGGTGGAGCATGTTCAGAGGTGAGCGAGCATTTAGTAATAATGACTCTCCAAAACTCGACCATCCACTGGGTTCGACTCTTATTTACCTCCATTTTCGAAATCTTTTACGAATTATATCAGGTCTTCCGGAAATTTGGTGCATTTTTGGTAGGAGTATAGAATGTGTGAAACGCCCGAAATCGACCAAAATGATGATTTTCGGGTGTTTTGACCACTAAAACGTGCTTAAAACACGTTTTTAGGTGGCGCAAGACCACTTTTGGACATAAAAAATTTTTGACCAAAAATTGACTTTTTGTCTTGGCCCCCCCTTATGTGTCAAAAATTGTCAAATTCTAAATTGCGAAAAATTGCGATTTTTAAATATTGGGAAGTTAAATTTCGAGAACAGCGCTGGAGCCATAGCTGTTAAAAAACAGCGCCGGCCCGGCGCTGTTTTTCGCCGGGGCAGCGCCGGCGCTAGAACAACACTGCTAGTGACCAACCAATATTAGAAGATCCTATATAAAGGATTTCACATCCTGATCCTTACTTTAGTCCATATCTTTATCGTTTTTTAACCAACTTTGCTAATATTTTTGAAAAGTTCGAATAATAATTCGAATAATCCTCGAAAATTTCTCACAAGAAAATAGGCAATTCAATAGTACATAACAAGTGAAATATAGCAATTCAAATTAGGCTAGGCAGTCAACTCCCTCCATAGTCAACTCTTTCCATACAGTTAACTCGCGTGGCATAGTCAACTCTTTCCATGTAGTTAACTCTCTTGGTATAGTCAACTCTTTCCATATAGTTAACTCTCTTGGTATAGTCAACTCTCGCTATACCAAAATTTTTAAAGTGGGGGGATGGGTCGGTTTTTTTATTTGGTGGCATTTTCTGGCCCGAATAGCTCAAATCTCACTGGTGTATGCAAGGTCAACGATCTGATGTACAAATTACCGATATTGATTTTCCTAATTCAACTTTTTATTCGGGAGAAGTTTTATTTGCATCTCAACACCAGTTGTCAATCAGACATGGGCATGGGTCAAACTTCTAGAGCCCATGTCCGTTTTCGATAAAATATGACTATAGGATGACATTTAAAAATGTATATATTGAGTACATTTGTCACTTTTAGAGTTCCATTTCATTAGAAAAAACATGATATCACGTGTTTTGATTTATCAGATCGTCGACGACATTTCGACGCCTAACCATCCGAATAAGATGATGCTAAAATGGTTTCAAACTCCCCCAGGAAATCTTTCAATCCCAGCAATGGCAGAACTACGATCTAAGGAAAAATTTGTGAATTTAGAAAAAAAATTATAAAGGAATGAGACATAGGAATGAAAAATATTGGTAATCTAAAAATCAGTTGAAAAAAGTATGCACGCTCGTATTGGGATTTGGACCATTCGGGCCAGAAAATCCCCTTTTTAAGTAATCCTGATCGCGAAGTTTTTTGAGCCTCAATGCGCATCTTGAAATCCGTTCCGAGGACAAATGTAATAAATAACTTATTTGCTTATACTAACAATTTTTTGAATGCGCTAACTATAGTATAAGGCGAAATTTGTTGATTCGATCAATTTTTTATCGAAATCGATCGATTATCGACCAATTTTCGATCGATTATCGAAATTTTGGGCAGCGGACGATTGCGCAAAATTAAATTGCGCAAATGCAGATTGCGAAAAATTCGGTGCATAGACGTTTCGCCCATTTTTGGACAAATGTCCAAAAATGGGCGAAACGTTTCGCCCATTTTTGAACATTTGTCCAAAATGGGCGAAACGCTAATTTTGCCTTGGTCCACCTGTTGATTTTTTTTACAAATTTTCATTTAGTCTAATTGCGTCAAAAACCGTTCCAGAACACATTTTCCCTCGCTTTTTTAACGAAAAAAAAAAGATTGTATCTCAAACTTTGTACTTGTGACTTGTAATTTGTGACATTTCCAACCACATGCTGATGTCATGTTTTGTTTTAGATTTTGTGATTGATAATTATTTGTCTGCTTTTTGCTGAAAGAACTACTTTTACAGTGCCTGAGAGTGCCTAAAAAGTCAAAGTTTACAGTGCCTAAAAAAGCTTTCGATCACGAACTTGATGAAGCCAAGAGAAAACATCGCTATTGGACCAATCGAAGACTTTCATTTCGGGCGGCTTGGAAATGTCACAAATTGGAAAAAAGATTGAGATACAATCTTTTTTTTTCGTTAAAAAAGCGAGGGAAAATGTGTTCTGGAACGGTTTTTGACGCAATTAGACTAAATGAAAATTTGTAAAAAAAATCAACAGGGGGGAACAAGGCAAAATTAGCGTTTCTCCCATTTTTGGACATTTGTCCAAAATGGGCGAAACGTCCCTTCACCAAAAATTCTGATAAGGCTGAAGATTGTTTCGACTAATATGACACCATACATTTTCAATCAGAACCGTGGTGCTATGTTTACTTGCGTACTGTGTTATCTCTAACTATCATACATGCCGGTGTTTAACAGGAAATGCGGTGAGTTGTTTCATGCGCAATTTACATTTGCGCAATCTGATTTTGGCGCAATTCGAAATTGCATAATCTGCATTTGCGCAATTTGAACTTTGCGCAATTCGATTTTGCATAATCTGCATTTGCGCAATTTGAACTTTGCGCAATTCGATTTTGCGTAATCGTTCGCTGCCCGAAATTTTTTCGATATTTCGATAATCGAAAATTTTCAAATCGATCGACAACCCTAATCCTGACACCCCATTTTAATTTTGTTTTAGTAGTTTAACTTTTATTTTACAATAAAACCAAAAACGCTAAAAAACGACAAGGACAAATTTTTTTTGCAAATGTACAGGGTGTCCCATTATAATCGCCCGATTAAATTTTGGACATAACTTTTTTTAATTCCCGCCTTTTGGGCGAGATCTTTTTTTTTATGGTTTTAGGGTTTTTATCAACTGCACCAATATAAACATGTCAACAATAAAAATTTGGTGTCATTCTCTTGTCTAGAAGCTGCTCTTTCGAATAAAAAAAGATCTCGCCAACAGGCGGGAATTAAAAAAAGTTATGGCCAAAATTCAATCGGGCGTTTATAATGGGGCACCCTGTAATATTTGTCAATTTGGTGCCAGAAGTGATAAAATATATCGCCTCCTTTGAATAAATCTCTCCAAATAAATTCTTCGATATGGCTTCGAGGCGACTTCTTGTTGTTCCATACTTCTTATTGTGGCTATGTTTGAGCTTTTAACGAAGATTTTCTTACATTTCTCTAAAGCGATCTTTGTGCTCCACAATTGTGTCAGTTGAGAATAAAAGAAGACAAACTCAATTCAAAAAACAAAGTAAAAACTAGTGAAAAAAAGGAAAAAGGGAGTGTCAGGGTGCATAAGTACCGAAATTCCGATTTTGCTATTTTTTCTCCCGAAACTGAAGTTCTTTTCAATATGAACCTAAGCTTTTTTCAGTACATTTTGAAAAAGGGTGTCATTACATTAAGACTTGCGGATTCTTATTGTCAAAACTGTAAGACCTTTGAAAAGCAACCGTCAAAATTTAGTCTGCTTGCGATTAGCGGGCTGGACCGATGTAAAAAGTGTAAAAGAATCGAGGTGAAAAAAATGACGGATTCAATTTTTTGAGTTTTGTTAGTATGGAGACTCAACTGTAAGTCCAAAAAATCTAATCATTTATTTGACAGAATCCAAGTAATAACCATCGCTGAAACCGACCTCCACAATTTTCCATTTGATACTCGAAATTGCACACTTGTCCTATCAAATGGTAAACATTCTTTTTGACTAAAAATTCCCAACACTCTAAATTTCAGATGATTCTAGAGCCATCTGGAGCAGGGTGCTTTCCATCACATTGCCTCAGGACCACAGCCATTCAGCCGCAATCTCTGATTTAGTTGTAAATGATGCTAGAATGCGTGAGTATCGTCATGTGGAGGTCGGTCTCAAGCGATGTATACATTCTTGGACTATCTGGTTGTTCGTCCCCACCTTGGTGCTCCTTTTAACCACCTGTTTGGGCTCCACTTGTTCATGTCTACTGCTTATACCTCCACTAGCTAGAGTGGTGCTCTCTGTAACATGTTTCGCCTCTATTATGTTCATCACATCCACTTCTAATGCCCAAATTGCTAGGACCAATGAGTGGACTGCTCTGGATCAGTGGATTATAGCAGTGCGAGCTGCTTCTTTGCTGGCGGCTATATGTGCATGTCTTGGTGGCAGCAATGCTTCTGCTTCGAACACTGAGGAAATTAAAGTAAGCAGCTGCGATTTAAAAAAAACGGTTCCGTCTAAACAGAAGGTGCCAAAATATGCTCTGGTACCCTTTTACTCGAAATCAGCAGGGGCCAAGGCAAAAATGATATATAAGCGACCATTTCAGAGCCAATGCTACGAGAAAACCGAGGGCAAAGCACGTTGGATGGCTGCAACAGGTACTCAAAGACATTCGTCCTCTAACAGCCAACCACTGCCTTACTACACTCGACTGATGAACAGTGACCAGAAGAAATCTTACACAAGAGTTTTGCTTTCAAAGCTAGCATCGTTAACCATGAAAGTGGTAGGACCGACGGCATTCCTATTGTTCCTAATGTACTATATAACTGTTTATGTCAAACCTTATTACGACTTATAATAAAAAAAATACGATCCTGCTAAACACATGAGTGCAAATATAATAACTTTTATGTCCTTGGTGCCACTGTTGTTTTTTTGGCATGTGCTTATGCTGAGGTTAGGCCAGTGTGCGCTTGGATTTTCTTGCTTTAGTTCAGGAAGCATTTTTGGGCCAGTCGCATTATAAGCTAGCCTATTCTGCGCCTAACTACGAGCCAAAAGAACAACAATGGGAGCGAGGCAAAAAAACAAAGCACCCAATATAGCTGAAGACGCTAAAAAGGTATACACCTAAACATTTTATTTTCACGTATACTACTAATCAATCAACACAGCAGTTAGAGACAATTACAAGAGTGACACAAGAACAATGTGTTTTGAGCCTATTTTCAGCACATTTCTTGCACTGTGCTCAGCGAGTTCCGCGCTCCTTAGCAGCCTGGTACATTTCTTTGTGAAGCTGGTCTACAATGGGGATACGCTCATCGAGTTTACCGCCGGTCATGTCGAAACTGAATATAAAAGGATTAATTAAACTAATATGGAAATGAGAACAAAACTTACAGCATCTTAGTCCCTTTTACCTTGTTTCCTCCTTCAAGAGTGCGGTAGTAGGTGATCGGAGCATCATCAGAGGCTACAAAATTGAAAAAAAATTAGAAGACAATAGAGGTGAATGAAAAAGAGTGACTTCAGCAAATTGACTTACTTCTGTCCACCCAGATCTCAATTCGATTGAAGCTGACGTAGCCGATCACGACGAGAAGAAGAGTAGAAGCAGTCATCAGTCCATACAGCGGCCAGAGTTCATAGGCATGGGAAGCTTGATGAAAAAAGTACCTGAAATCGGAAAATTGTTAGGATAAGATATAGCCTATAAGATCCACTTTATATTTCAGCCGAGTGCCGATATGACGACACTCCGCTGGACCGACCTTAGATGTCGGTCCGTATCAGGGGTTTCGTTAAATGAAGGTTAATTTATTTTACCAAACTAGTCAATCGAAAACGATTTTTTTAACAAATGATATTAAATACGTAAAAACAAGCACAACCCAAACAATTGAGAGAAAATCTGTGAGATTCTTTTGCTTCTCTTACTTTCTCCGCCACTGACAAAGGCTTCATACAAGATGCAGCTGCACTTCAGAATGGCGGTACTAGTTCGGTTCACATCGCTTTTTTAATTTTTTAGGTCAATTGGTGACAATGATAGCTTGGCCAAATACCATAAGCCTTGCAAATAAATAAGCTTAAAAAGTAAATGAAAAGGCACAAAAACGAAAAAAAGGTTCGTTTTCTGTTTGGAGAAAATATTTCTTTGCTGCACAAAGTGTAATGTTAACCGAAATAGTATACCCGAATGAATGGGAAAATATTTTCTTCAAAAATTAGGTTTTGAAAACTTGGTGCTAGTGCAGATATGGTGTCCAAAACAGCTTGGCCTCCCATGTTGTAAAAAAATAAACAGTGAGACGAAGCTGTTTTTAAGAAAAATCAGCAGGAAGACGTAATGCATATTCCGGACACCATATCTGCACCAGGCGCGAAGACTTTTAGTACACAATAAAATACAAATAAATTTAGGAAAATGGTGACATTTCGTTGTATCAATTGTAATTTTCCTTGTCGATGAAGGGCGATGAGTGTCGTTATATTTGGGTGTCGTTACATCAAAACTCGACTGCAACTTGGACGAGGATTAACTTTTAAATAGCTAAACATCACTTACGAGTGGAAACTACCATAGCGAATCTGAGACTTTTCGGTATCATAAGTGAGATCCTTCTCGTATAACAGATGACCTTTCACATCAGAAATCAGTTCGGTCTTGTGCTGCGGCTTTTGCTTATTGATCTGACCATGTTCTTGAGAAGATAGTCGAATAATGATGTTTTGACGGAGCTGAAGAGCTGCCAACGTCCAGTTTGCACCTGACTTCATCGCATTGTTTCGCAGCATGATTGACAACGACATCTTTGAGCTTTTTTTTTTTTGAGAAGTCGCAACTGAAAAAATGAACAATTATTTTATTACTCGTAAAGTATGTAATTGGTATAATGGAATATCTTATACAGGTATGTCAGCATTACAAATTTAATTATTGCTTGTACAGGGTGTCTCAAATGGACGGCTATCGGCTAGAGGAAATTTGCGCCAAATGACATTTGCGCCATGTAGGATTTGCGCCAACGAAATTTGCGCCAACGACATTTGCACTAAAGACTTTTGCGCCAACGACTTTTGCGCTAAAGACATTTGCGCCAACGAATTTTGCGCCAACGACTTTTGCGCCAACGACTTTTGCGCTAAAGACATTTGCTTCCATCCTAGTTGGTTGTTGATCCCATATTTTAGACTTGGGTCCAAAGGCGCAATCGTCATGGTCAGTTAGTTGAAGGGCGAATTCCATAGCGATACTGGAACCATCACGATGCCGCGAGCGCTGGACGTGCGACAACCACAAGCAGTTTGGAAGGATGGAATCGTCGGACCACAGAAGCCGCTGATAAGTCCAAAGAAATATCCAAAGAAATCAATCTGGTATCTCATCCACCACTTCAAGAACGAGATAGGTATCGTTAACCACCATTCCCCACTCTTATTTACGGCGTTAAATTGTTTTGGTTTAAGGAAGAGAGTCTCAACGGCGTGTCATACGACTTTGCCAGGGAAATGGGTTAGTCGAGCCTAGCAGTGCTTCTCAAAGGCTAAAGATCGAAGGAATCAAAGCAGCATTGGAGGCGTTCAATCCGAGGACCTTAATAACAGCATGGCGCGCATGGCAAACTCTATTGATGGCATCGAATTAGAAGGTCTGAACCTTGATGGAGTGTGAAATTTTTTTGAATATCTTATGTTATTTTTTGTGGTCGCATTTGGTTGAATAAAGCAGTGAAGTGAATCTATTGGCGCAAATGTCTTTAGCGCAAAAGTTGTTGGCGCAAATGTCGTTGGCGCAAACGTCTTTAGCGCAAAAGTTGTTGGCGCAAAAGTCCTTGGCGCAAATGTCGTTGGCGCAAATGTATTTAGCGCAAATGTCTTTAGCGTAAATGTCGTTGGCGCAAATGTCGTTGGCGCAAATGTCGTTTGGCGCAAATGTGGTCTGGCGCAAATGTCCTCTAGCCCGGCTATCGATTAGCGACACTAAATGAATTTTTTTTTTCAAATTTTTGTCAAAAATTGTCATTTTTCAAAGAAAAAGTTTTTTGAAAGTCTTTCCTAATACCAAAATCTTGTCCTGAATCCGAATCCGTTGAGATCAGATCGAAAAAAAAATGAGCTGAGATATATACAAAAGTAGGTAGGTGGTGCAAAATTTCGGACTTATCTACTCAAAATTGCTAAATCTTAGCTCAAAAAATTTGTTTCGATCTGATCTCAACGGATTCGGATTTAGGACAAGATTTTGGTATAAGGATATATATAAACTTTCCAAAAACTTTTTCCTTGAAAAATGACAATTTTCGACAAAAATTTGAAAAAAAAAAAATTTATTTAGTGCCACTAATCGATATTTTACCTCTCAAATGTATATACCACCCCTTTTATGCTCTTACTGGGTACATAACATGCCCAAAATAGATAAGAATTCATAATGCAATGAATACACAGCGAGGCCTAATACTAATACATACGCATTCATAAGCCTGTCTAGGGTTGTCGAATCGAATATTCGATTTCGAATATTATTCGATATTATTCGAAAAATTTCGAATATCGAATCGAATCGAATATTCGAAATTTTCGAATATCGAATACCGAATCAACATTCGAAAATCTTGAAATTCGAATATTTAAAAATATTTTCAAACACGCGTTCGTCTCATCTCGATATTTTATCTTTTAGTATGTTTCAAATTATTCATGATTTCCATTCCACAGTACCTCCCAAATTTTCTCCCGTCTTCTCTCTTTATAAACCTTGAACCCACCTCTCATTTTTTAGGACGAGCTGGAGCGCTACGTGAATGATCCAAAACTTGCGCTCCCGAAGCCAAACGCGCCTGGTCACGACTGGTGGACGCTCAACTCTCCAAAATATCCCCGGGTGGCTCTCCTCGCTAGAAAGTTCCTTACAATATCCATTTCCAGCGTGGCCTCAGAAAGATGCTAATCATCTCCGGTCTCGTTTCTCAAAGGATGTGGTGGCGGACCTTTTGATGATCAAGACGGAATTGGCGGATAAGATCCTCAATGAAGGGGCACAGAAGAATCAAGAGGAAGATGTTGTCGTGATGTTGATGGATTGATTTGTTTGGAATAAAGTTCAAATATTTACTTTGTTTAATTGTTTGATTAGGACTGATACGTGAATAAGTCTGATACGTGTTTTAAATATCCAATAGTATAATAAAAATTTCGAATATCGAATGTCGAATATTCGAAAATATCGAATCGAATATTCGAAATCGACCCCCTAAATTTGGTCATTTTGACTCCTGCAGGTGAAACCCGAAATTAAAACCCGAAATGTTGTGAAGCCAAAATTTTCGTTTAGGCTTCCCCAATGCATTCAAATAGGCTTTAATTGGCAAAAAAGCACAGAAATTGACGATTGACCAGAGAATTTCCAAGTAACTGACCAAAGTCCAGTTGGATTCAACCCCAACCTGAATACTCCACCTGAACTTTTCCCGAGGATCTAGCCCAGCCCAGTCGGGTGCATCGACAGAGGTTAAGATTGCAATAGACGTGCCAACTCCTAAGAATCATTTTGGTACCACATGTTTTTGATTTTGACACACTGTGGGACGGTGCGTGAGCGTTTGGCGTGACAAATGTCGCAAAAAAAGTTTTCACTTCACTTTACTTCACGTAATATGATTTTGTTTGCTAAAAAGTTGAAATATGCCATCAAAAACTTAAAACTTGAAGGACTATGTTCACGGGTTCCTAATTGTCCCCCGCCAATTCATAAAATTTGTCCTAGTTATTGAATTTCTGTACGGATTTTTCAACTTGATTTCTAACAAAACAAGGCCTAGAATTTAATTTTAGGTAAAATTTTGTTCGAAACCAATTTAAAAAGGATGTAACTGAAAACACACTTCTAAAGTCTGAAATCTCCCCCCTCTAATTTCTGAATTTTCCCATCTGATTTTCAAAACGTGATTTTCTCGGTGAATATCTTAATAACTTTTTTATTTCTTTCAACCTGCTTGTAGCCCTATTCTTCTAGTTCCAATGATCCATCAACCAACTTGTTATTATTTGGATAACATTGAGAAAAATTGGTTTTTATGAAACAACTACTTGGTTCATGAAAGATAACCTTAATCAATGCTTTTTAAATCATAACAGGTTGGTTGATGGCTCATGAGAAACTAGAGGAGTAGGGCTACAAGCAGGTTGAAAGAAATAAAAAAGTTATTAAGATATTCACCGAGAAAACCATGTTTTAAAAATTAGATGGGAAAATTCAGAAATTAGAGGGGAGATTTCAGACTTTAGAGGGGTGTTTTCAATTTGATCCATTTAAAAAAATCCGTACAGAAGTTTAATAATTAGGAATTTTATTTCAATTGGCGGGGACAGCCGTTGTCGTAGACGGCAATCGCCCTTTAAAACACAAAAATAAAAAAAGCGTCAGAAATTGTAGTAGAGAAAACAATAAGTGGGTATAGGACATTTTTCGGTCGAAATTTTTCGGTGGTCATTTTTTGGCTGTTATTTTTTTCCGTATTGAGAACAAAATTCTGTTAATACCGTTTTGTAGCTAAGAATCAGGGCTTTAAAATGAGCTATTCACAATCAACATCTGAATACAAAATTTTGGATAGAAATGCCAAATCGGACACTGAGTCTCCAATTTCAGCCGAAAAATGTCTAACTTCCTTTCTAGTGTGAAACTGGGCATTTTTATCCAAAGTTTTGCGATCAGACATTGATTGTCAATAGCTCATTTTGAAGCCCTGAATCTTAGCTACAAAACGGTATTCACAGAATTTTTTTCTCAATACAGAAAAAAATGCAACCAAAAGATGACCACCGAAAAATTTCGACCGAAAAATGTCCAAGTCCCCAATGGCCTTGAAATAATTATCACATATTCACATACGGGACCCAAATGAGTGTCAACGCCCGAATCGGCTTCCTTGATTCACCTGTTCATGTTCAAAAAGACTTTTCCTTAGCACAACTTGGCGTGTGATGTTTTGCTGAGAGTTAGCACTACAGTCGACTCCCGCAATAACAATAACGCACTACCCCAATGACGCACTTTCCCAAAAAACGAACATCTCCCAGTAGAGAATAGCTGAGGAAAGTCAGTTTGGTTTCTTAGCAATAAAACAAAGGGCATTGTCCATTCCTATTAACGAACTCTATCATAAGACCGGTCCCTAGAGCGTTCGTTACTGGTAGAGTTAACTATATCCCGATAAACTAGGCCGAGTTGGCTGACTTGATGTTAGACATTCGACCCAGAATCCAGATGGTCAACCCAATATCCATAGGTATTTTTGGGAAGGGGAAAAGGGTAGCATTCACTTGAGACACCGACACGCCAACCGTCAAACAGACAAAACGGGAAAACGCCATCGTTCGGGGAAAAAGTGCCCTCTTTTTACTGTTTCAGTTCGTCTTAGTCAAAAAGGCACCAACATGCTTACTTTCTTTTAAAAGTGATATGACCATCAGGTAGCCCTGCCATTCTAGTTTCTTACGATACATAAGTTTATAATTTGTTAAAACATCTTTGCAAAATATCGTACCAAATATACCTGGTGGACAGTCCTTGGATAAGTCCCTGGACACTTTTCTAGCTCATTTTTAGTAATATTTTTTCGATTGCAAAATCAATCCAAACATATGGTTTTGTAGCCCTTTTTTTCTCTTTCAAATGGTATATAAACTTTATTTAGAATATACTAAAATAGACATTATTTGCCTTGAAATACCTGTAAGGCCATTTTCAAAAGTTGACGAAAAATTCAAAAATTGGAAAAACTCTTGTTGGTCTTTTTTAAAGAAATTGTTTCTCAAGAGGCCATATCTCAACACTCAGATTTCCAAAAATTATTCTGTAAATTGCTTTTTTGTAGCTCTTGAGCTGCGCTACAACATGGTGCTGAAGTATTAATAAAGCAATAAATTTCGAAACAAAATTTCGACCAGTTAAAGTGATGAAAATGGACAAAATTTCTTGTCATTTTTTGAAAATGACCTTACAGGTATTTCAAGCCAAATAATGTTTTTTAGTATATTCTACTAGAAGATGTTGTTGCCACAGATGTGGCTATTCGTTGGCGCCGAGGACCTGCGTGGGGCATACACGTAAAAAAATGATGCATGTTACCACCAGGATTTGAACCTGTGACCATTTTTTGGATTGCCTTGGTCCCCCAAAATTGCCTTGGTCCCCCCTGTGGTTTTGGGAATTTTCAAGTGGCCATAACTTTTTTTTGAGACGGTCTACCCCAACTTTTCGGATTTTTTCACTTAAGTAAATCGACCATGCCGCGTCGAATGGTGTAATCAGATTTCCGATCTGTCTGACGGAATACCCCAAACAATTAAGTGTGACCCACAGACAACAGACAACAGACAGAATCTGGCGCTATAGTAAAGGGGGAAAATAAAGTTTATATACCATTTGAAATATGAAGCAAATGGCTACAAAACCATGTGCTTGGATTGATTTTGTAATTGAAAAAATATTACTAAAAATGAGCTAGAAAAGTGTCCAAGGACTTTTTGTCCACCAAGTAGTAGATATATTGGGTTGGTGCATAATTAACGATCGTATTTGGCGTCTTATAAATTTTATTAATTTGATAATTTCTTTCATGGTTTTGAGCTTTTTTATTTTTTTAACCACTTGCATCTTCGTCATGTCATGCTCTATCACCTCGAAAAAGGGTGGTCAGCAGCACAGTCATATCGCGATATTAGTGAACTTTTTGGGGAAGGATCAATTGGGAAAAGTCAGATTCGCAAATGGTTCCAGCGCTTCAGATCTGGCGAAACAAGCTTGGAGGACGAAAAGGGAAGAGCTCGGCCATCTGACTTCGACTTTTTTAGCGAGCGATTCACGTGGTGGTCGGTAGGCGATTCTGTAGAAGAATATGGCGGAATATCGCCAGATCTGAAGCGCTGGAAACATTTGCGAATCTGGCTTTCCCCAATTGTTCCTTCCCCATAAAGTTCACTAATATCGCGAAATGGCTGTGCTGCTGACCACCCTTTTTCCAAGTGATAGAGCATGACATGACGAAGATTCAGGTGGTTGTCGACGCTCATAGTTCTTATCTTAATTTAAGGAAATAAAAAAGCTCAAAACCATGAAAGAAATTATCAAATTAGTAATATTTATAAGACGCCAAAAAAAAAACGATCGTTAATTATGCACCAACCCAATAAAAAGGTAAAAGTATGACGCAAGTTAGAAAAATAATCTGGTTCATACTTTTTCCTTTTTGTGATATATTTTGCATAGGTGTTAGGTACAGGATAAACGAAAATAGTGAAAATTTTCAAAAATCAAAATAAAAAAATGAGGCGAGCTTTATAATGGTTCGCAACAAAAATGATGAAATGCCAACCACTTGGTTAAGGTGATCATGTTAAAGGTGGGTTCCTGAGCAGGATTTTTTACTCAAAAGTGACGTCAGGGCAGGGTTTCAAACTGACATAGGCCAAATTTTAGGGAATCGTTGTACCTTTAAAAGACCCGGGAATTGCATGGACTTGCTTTGGTCTGCAATGCTATCATCGCGGCAAGGTCTTTACAACACTATGCACCCACCCAACGAGATACAAAAAACATGTTTCAAGTAACATAATATTCCACCCTAAAATAAATTTGGCACTTTCATAGTCCCCAATACTCGGAATTTTTAAAAAGTGAAATCACTTCCCGAACTCATTTTTGCTGCGCTACAAGATAAAAGAAGGATTTCTAAACACTTTCTGATAAAAAAATTGAATTTTGTCAAAAAATTTTGTCTCCCGCCCTTCAGGAGTAGATGGTTATTTTAGGGTACTTTTAACCAAATGTTAGCATTTTTCGAGTCAAATGAAGGTAAAAATGATAGATTTTGAACAGGTTTTTACTTTCTGGGGCCTATCGCATATAGAAACTCTGTTACGCATATGTTTTTATGCATCTAGAGTCACTTTCGAGTGATTTGTGTCTAAGGTATATCGGTGTGCGCATTTCAACCCCAAGCCATCAAGCCCCCGAAGGCATATGGATGTGCGCGTATTTTAGGGTCATTTTTGGGTGATTTATCACATTTTTCTCGCTGGAGCTGGGCAAAAAGAGTCTCTTAATGCATTTTTGATCAAGAGTCTTGCTCGGAATCATGTCTAAGGGGGCGCAGCGGGCTTGATGGCATGGGGCTTAATGGGTTAGAGATGCGTGCGCTCACTCACCTTAGACATGATTCCGAGCAAGACTCTTGATCAAAAATGCATTTAGAGAGTCTTTTTACACAGCTCCAGCAAGAAAAATGTGATAAAACACCCTGAAATGAGTCTAAAATACCTTAAAATGACCATCTCCTCCTGAGGGGCGGGAGGCAATTTTTTTGAGAATATTCAAAAAAGTTTTAAAAGAAAGTGTGCAGAAATCCTTTTTTTAATCGTGTAGAGCAGAAAAAATGATTTGAGGAAGTGATTTTTGGTCACTTTTCAAAAAATCCGAGTATGGGGGGACTGTAAAAGCACCACGAATTATTTTCCATTTTAAAAGTGGAACAGAATCCCATCTGAAGCGTCAAAGCGAGAAAAGTTCGGAGTCTAGACTGCGGATAGTAGCCATACAAAACAACAACTGGCTGAGAACATTAAAAAATACGGTCTGACAGAGTCAGACACCAAAGGGCGCTAATTTGAACAGAGTTCTGCTTTAAGTTATTTTTTTAACGTAAAAGCCAAGTTTGAAAAATGCCCGTTTCAAAAAATTTGACGTGATACGAAGATTGATTTTCTGTCAGGACAGAAAATAATAGAATATACTGGGTGCGGCAAAAGTCTTGGCTGTTTTTTTAAAGCAACTGGTTAGGAATAAAATCTATGTAAAGTATATTGTTCTAACAAGGGACCCTCACGGGGTCTCATTTTTGTTGGAAAACCTAAAAAACTATCGTTTTGCCTTATTTTGAGCCATTTTTTAGGGTTTCCAACTTCAGCCTATCCGTATCTCAGTGATGGGCAGTCCTAAGACAACGATCAAAATGTCATTTTGTAGAGAAATCATAGAGCTTTCAGAAAACGCATAAAGGCAGAAATTTTGGTCTTAAAGATCATAAGAAAAGCACTGCTTCATGAGGTCGAACAACGATTTTCCTTTCATTTTCTTTTATTCTGACTAGAAATCGGCACTTTTTTGTTAATGGTCATAACTTTTACCAGAATGATCAAAAAAATGAGTTTGATCTACTAAACTGTGGTTCAGAAACAGGGCTCTCACTGGGAGCCTCTCAGACAGTTATTAAAAATTCACAATATATGTAAAAATAAAATCAATCAGCTTAAAAAAATCGTTCCCTATCAATTGTCGGGCCAAAAATTCACCTTGATTTTAAGGCGTAGGAACATGAATAAAAAATAGTTAGTCATTGCAAAATATTATACGCCACTTTTGTAGCGCTTGAGTTGCTTTACGAAACTGTTTTTTAGATTATGCATGAGTCACCCACTTCCGGTCGAAAAATATGCAATTAAAAAAATGTTGTATCACTCCCTATCAACAGTCCGCAACTGTATATCTTGCTCGAATTCCAGTTGGCTGAAATAGGCGAAAATAAATCACCTATTGTTTTACCCGTTTAAAACCTTCCTCTTTCCGTATTTTTAGCCATCGTGCCCAGAGTGGAATCCTGCACATAAGGCATAATTTAGTTTAGTTTCCCGTGTTAACAAGATTATTATTAGCCTCGTAAGCCTAGCTTAAATTTTTATTGTGAAGCAGCTCCGCTCACGCACACGTAACTTGATTCGCATACTGAGAAAATACGAAATAGTACCACTTCCACAACAATTCCACAAATTCCAGTAAAAATAAAATAAACAATTTATCAAGAGCTTTTATCGTCAAACGTACATGAACATGCGAGTACAATAAATCGAAGACAGAGAAGATAGCTACACAAAAAGGAGCTCTTGCCTAGAAGTTCCTGGCCCTATGATCACGTTGACTGAATTTCTGAAAACGACTTTGGCCAACTCTCGGATCTGTCAAAGGAGATTCCCACATAGCGGACACCTTGCTCTTCCTCACGGGCTGCTTTCTCGGTACATAGTCAGGGAAGAGCACATGCAATTCAGGCTTCTTGATTTGACCAAAATGATACTCACTTCGAGAATGACCCACCAATTGATTAACTGAGAGAACGTGTTTCTTGAGAGTTTCAGCTAAAGAACAACCGTCCATACACACTGACAAAAAGCAGAGATAAAAACATACGCCTTGCCCACAGTGGAATGACCTTTCGAGGATTCTCATCATCGTCTGTTTCATCGTTGGAACTTAGATCATCGACATCGTAGTTGGTCAGCACATTCGGAACGTTTTTAGCAGACGGACTGAAATTCAAAGAAATAAGTAAATGCAGCAAAAGAAAATATTTCACTTGACTACATTCCGAGGAATGTTGGATGCATCACTTTCATCTAATCCGCTCGTTTCGACTGTTTTCTGATCGATTTTACTGGACGCTTGAGAGTCGTTAATCACCTCTTCTGTCATATTCAAGCTTTTAGTCGAGCTGAAATTCACACGACGAAGCGCAGGAGACGGCGTTTCAGGAACTTCTTGACTGGACTCAACTGAACTATCAATGATTGCACGAATATGCTAGAACACACTGACGTCACAAGAGATTTATACAGCAATTTAATTACCTTAATTACAGGAGGAGGAGACGGAGACGAATGAAAGAAAGGCAGCGGAACAAACTTCGGCAAAGCAGACCTTGAAGCTGTCGGCGTAAATGGGCTGTTTGTTTTCGCACGAATGGCATCATCCCGCTCTTGCTTTTCCTGCTCCAGTCGACGATTGTTCTGCTCCACACGCTGGCGACGCTCCTCCAATTCACGTTTGGTACGTTCAGCCTTCTCTTTTAGAAGCTCTTCCCGCTGCTTGTGAGCTTGTTCTGTCTTCTCCTGTATTTCTTTGATCTTCTGTAACCTGTTTGATTTTCGCACCACTTGAGCAGGAGTAGAAGCAGGCACTTGAATGGTCTTCTTTGCTGCACTCTTTGCCCTGATTACTGGAGTCTTTAACACCTAGACAACAAAATCTCAAAAGGTGGATGTATTCTCTGGCAAAAAAGACCTCAGGAGCTGGACGAATATCTTTAACGACATATCCGAGCGCTTCCTAAACCAAAAATTATCTTATTTCAACAGCTCTAACAAATATTTCTGACCACAGGTGCCTTCGGTTTCTTCACCGGGTTCGTTTTCGTATGAATAGCATTATTCTTGCCAACGGGCTGAAATTACACAGAAATGAGAATACGATACTATAGAAACAACCTTACCAAAGCAGATTTCTTTTTCT
Organism: Ditylenchus weischeri; assembly: GCA_029231635.1. NCBI lineage: Eukaryota > Metazoa > Nematoda > Chromadorea > Rhabditida > Anguinidae > Ditylenchus > Ditylenchus weischeri. The sequence goes on from JAMRYI010000439.1 coordinate 107,713, forward strand.
TCTGAACTTGAGGCATCTCCATGCTGACGTCCTAAGTACATGAGTATCAGTGGAATCAAATACTTTGCATAAAACAAACTTTAAGTTCTGCAGAAATCCGACTTTCCACAAGACTCTCTTCGGCACTCTGTTCAATGACTATGCGTTGTGGAATGCCGTTGCTCTCGACTGACTTCTTCTCTTTTTCTTCATCATCGTCTGACTCGAAACATAAAGTTTTGATCTGATGGATTTGCTCTAGCAGCTTCTTTGTTGGATTTAAGCGCTTTGGAGTGATTGGCACCTGCAAAATGCAAATTATCGACTGAAAAATTAAAAGAGGTGTAACCTTGCTGCTGCCGTACGCCTGCTTGATGCATTCTTTAATTGGTAGCTTGCATTGCTGCACACTGTCCAATTTCTGTTCCAATAGTTTGCCGAACTGCTCATAGTAGATTTGCATCATTATCTTGTTCACGTCTGACCAATCACCAATGCTTGCAATGAGCTTCAAGTCTTCTTCTTTCATCTTTGGCACAATAGATTCGGTAAGCAGGAAATCCAAGAGAAAATAAGTTGATGGAGCGAAAACTGAAAGTTTGTACTAGAGTCAAATGGCTCGGCTCCAATAGATGTTGGAAGTTGGCTGTGAAAGTCGAATTTTAACTTTTTATTTTTCCTTGGATGTCGAAAATGATTAAAACCTATTATAGAACGAAAAATTTTCGACTAAGGGAACATCAAAGGCTTCGACATCAGACTTACGATCAGTGTTTTCAAAAGTCACACTATCACACTTGGGTCACACTAACTTCACCGAGTTTTTATCGGTAATTTTGTTTTGTTATCTCAGATGTTTTTACACGATCTTGTAGTTGAGATTTTTGTCTATCCATTAAGTGATCAAACGCTCCAGTTAAAAATAATTTATGACAAAATCACACCAAGTGTGACCTTTAAGTCACACCTTATCATAAAAAGTGACTTTAAAGTCACACTTGGTGTGATTTTGTCAAAAATTATTTTTAACTGGAGCGTTTGACCACTTAGTGGATAGAGAAAAATCTCAGCTACAAGATGATGTAAAAACATCTGAGATAAAAAAACAAAATTTCAGATAAAAAGGTCGGTGAAGTTAGTGTGACCCAAGTGTGATAGCGTGACTTTTGTAAACAGTGCTTACGATGGAGCCTTGTTGTTTCAAACCTAGCAATTAATTAATGAGCCTGAAATGTGCAACTGAGATTGCGTTGATGTTACACCATTCAATCACTTTTCTTGGTAGGACTATATTTTTGAAAGAAATAGGAAATTGAAAGACTGTGCAAGGGTAGTTTCTAGCGGCTCTCCCCGTTTAGCGCCAAAACTTTTTCAAATTAAACTGTTTTTGGATTTATCCTGTTTGCGCCCAAAATCCTTTCCGCCATAACGCGTTCTGTCTTTAATTTGTTCATGATACAAATACTTTGCGAGAGTTTGCCTTTCGTCGAGAATTTTTATGAACAGTCAACCCTCGATATAACGACACCTCGCTATAACGATACCCTCGCTATAACGACGCCCTCGTTATAACGACACCCTAAGAGAGATTTGGTTGGATTGGCCATAAATAAGGCTAACTTTACTCCCAGTATACGACGTCTCGCTATAACGTCACCCTCACTATAACGACACTTCGGCGAAAATTTTTCAGAGAATATTGCCCTCGCTTACCAATAATTAAAAAAAAGGCTCAAATATTTTGAACACTTAAGCACTGACACTGTTATCTTTTGTCTAAATTCTTTCCGTATTTATTCCTGTATTGAATTCTTCCTGTATTAAATTCACTTTGTTGATTTTCTAAGGTAATCAAAAGTAATCAATCTAAGGTAAAAACTCCGATAGAATTGTTTCTTCTAATCTTTATTAAAACAGAAAACATGACTAATTTGGCACAATAGATGTAGAAACACGCAGACTACAGGGTGACACAAAATTACTGCCCATTTAAAAAAAAAACTTTATTTCTAATTTTTAAGTAAAATTTGTGGTCGCATTTCATTTTTATCGCTGTTTTTAGTGAAAAGTGGCTGCATTGTTTATTGAATCTTTTGTTTTTCTACTAGGCAGCAGGGTACTGCACGGAGTATAATTATTAAGGTATACCGTATTTCTTCTAATTGCCGCACAGTCTCTAATTACCGCACACCCCTAACTTTAAAGGCTTATATCTCGGAGCAGAGTGAATATTTTGCTAAGCTGTTTGATGCATTTTCTTAACTCCCACCAGCTCTACCGATTCCACTTTTCAGATCTTGGTTAAGCACCCGAAAATCTCTAGATCGAATTTGAAAATTTCCGATTTTCGGGTGATTGAAAAATAAGCGCACATGTGCGGCAATTAGAAGAAATACGGTAATTGTCGTATTCCGAACCCTCGCAAAATGCCTCCAAATGATCTTTTTTCCGAGATTTAGCTGCTCTAACGCAGGTAAAATATGTTTTTGTGCTGGGGAAACTCATTTTTGGCAAACAAAAATTTGACCAAAATTTGACTTATTGCCTTGGGGGACCAAGGTAAGCCACTTTATATCAAGGAATTTCTTTACAGTGTTACACATTTGTTCTTTCTTCATAACTTTAGTTTTGAATGAAATTTGGCTATGGTATATAAAAAAGTAAAGACGAATGAACATAGTTTTGTTGACTGCGGCCTACCGCATAAAGAAACTCTGGTATGCATTCATTTTTCATGCATCCAGAGTCACTTTCGAGTGATTTAGGTCTAAGGTATGTGGGTGTGCGCATCTCAACCCCAAGACCCATTCATGTATCCAGAGTCACTTTTGAGTGATTTAGGTCTAAGGTATGTGGGTGTGCACATCTCAACCAAGCCCCCTGATGCGCGCACTCACTTACCTTAGACATGATTCCGAGCTTGACTCATGATCAAAAATGCAGAAAGAGACTCTTTTTGCCACGCTTTAGTGACCAAAAAAAGGTAAAATACCTTAATATAAAGTGGCTTACCTTGGCCCCCCAAGACAAAAAATCAAATTTTGGTCATTTTTTTTGTCAAAAATGAGTTTCCCCTGCATAAAAACACATTCCACGTGCGTTAGAGCAGCTAAAACATCATTTGGAGGCATTTTGCGAGGGTTTGGAATACGACAATTTTTCCATTATCAATGAAATTAATACCAACATTATACCCAAGAAGGTATTAAAAATAGTATAACTTTATACCCAGGGTATACAATCATACTCTGGTCAATTTGAAGCAAACTCTCAATTTTAACGCCGGATTCATGTTCATTTGCTTAAAAAACTGCCCTTAAAAGTTTGGTCTCACTATCAAATTTTAAATTCCTCTCGAGACAACAAACATTTAAATATCGAATTTTTTTGAAATTTAAATGTTTGTTGTCTTGAGCAGGATTTGACATTTAGCGGTGAGTTTACACTTTTAGGGGCAGTTTTTTAACCAAATCAACCATGCTGAACATGAATCCGGCGTTAAAAATAAGAGTTCGCTTTAAATTGGCCAAAGTATGATTGTGTACCCTGGGTATAGAACAATACCCTAGGTATTAAACGTATTAACTTATACTTCGTACCGAGGGTATAAAAGTAATACTATTTTTATACCAAAATAGTATTATTTGGGTATGACTTTTATGTATAGTTATACCCTTTGCAGCACCCGCTAGGCAGCTCCCAGGTGGCTTAACGACGGCCATCGCTTTTCCTGGGAAAATCGATGGGCCTGGAGCTACGTGGTGCAGTAATTTTGTGTCAGACAATGTCTAGACAACAATGCACCGGGCAAAGAAAAATCGCAGAATTAAGAAGAAAAATATTTGGCTGTAGATACCCTGTATTGTTATGACATAACCACACAAAAAATTGTACAAAATATCAAACAGATTAAGATAAAAGAACAAAAACAACTTATTAAAATGAGTAATATATGATTTTGGCCGCAACCTCTGAAAAATGGCCGCAAAATTTAATCAATTAGGCGCATCTCGACAGTCATTCAGAAAAAAAATTTACCAATCTATTCAACATGGTCATATTAGCTTGAATTTTTTTCCAGCCCCTAATTCAAAAATAGTGATGTTGCCATTGTGTTTTTGATCAACTTTTTGAAGACTGCTCTTAGGCAAATTACTACTCATTTTGTAGCTCATCTCACTGGTTAAAAATTGAGGAATAACTTGGCTAAGAGCAGTCTTGAAAAAGTGGGTCAAAAATATTAGGTTGTGTCATAAGTTCGAAGCGCAATGATTTCAGCATTTTATTCCAAAACAAATCCAACAGCATTCATCAAAAGCTAATCAACAAAATAATCTCCATCAAATTCCACTACTTTTTCCCATCGTTCTTGCAAGCGAGCAATTCCTTGGACATAAAATCCAGCTGGCTTTGAAGAAAAGAAGTTGCTGATATCCTGCGAAATTTCTTCGACCATTCCCTCGTAGAAAATGAGATGGAGCCAGATCGGGAGAATATGGCGGATATGGCAAGACTTCCCATCCAAGATCGTCTAGTTTCTGCTTTGTCAACCGCGCGGTGTGACGCCTTGCATTGTCGTGCAAAAAGAGGACGTCTGTGTTCTTACGGTGTACACGATTTCGGCTCATGGCTTCTTTGACACGTTCAAGCTGTTCCGAATAGACTTGTGCGGTGATTCTGGCATTCATAGGTAGCAGTTCAAAATGAACAATGCCTATAATCGTCAAGAGGTGTTCACACAAACTTTAGGCTTGGCGCTTCGAACTTATGACACAACCTAATACAATGCCAGCAACACAATTTTGAATGGGTTGGTAGTTACAGGATTAGTGATGGTTTTAAATAAATTTTTAAAGGATCATGGTTTTTGCGGGCACTTCTATGGTTCACACCCCACCTTCTAAAATGAAGAAAAAAGCACAAGAAAGAATTTGGGACACATCCATCTGTTTTCCAAAGCTATGTGTCCGATTTTGTATGGAGAAGAAAATTTGCAGGAAACGATATCATGTATTATTTGTGGTCACAGATTGTTGAATTGTATGCTTGTGAATAATTAATACACCTAAATTCGGGAAAAACCAAAAAACCCGAAAATTAGAAGGTGGAGTGTAGACCATAGAAGTGCCTTTTTGCACGCAGCGGCATGTGTAAAGTTTGAATTGGTCTAGCACTTGACTCTTTTTAGTGATTTCGAACAACTCCAAAGAGTACAGTGCGAGACGAAAGAGAAGTGTCCTTCGCCAATTCAAATTTCGGACATGTCGCTACGATCAAAAAGCATGGTCCTTTAAAAGGATATGTGAACCTAATGATGGATAGGTGGATTAACAGGTGCCCAACCAGTAATTTTCTGTAATTTTTTTAAAGTTTGCGGTCAAAGTTAAATACCACTCTGCCAATAAATTAAGTTGTGACCAGGGTTGCTTTTCTGTCAGGACAGAAAAGATTTGGAAAGTTAGCCTAAAAGTTTTCCGGAAAACTTTCCGGTTGGCGGCGAGAAATCGGACAGAAATAACAAGGGATTGTACAGGAGGTAGTATACAGTTAACTGTGCAGTTAACTGTGCAGTTAACTGTGCAGTTAACTGTGCAGTTAACTGTGCAGTTAACTGTATAGTTAACTGTATGGTTACCGTATTCTCTCTATTAGTTCCACACTCTCTATTAAACCCACACCCCCAACTTTGAGGACCTGTATCCCACATGTGGAACTAATAGAGAGAATACGGTATCTGTAGTTAACTGTTTTAAACTTACCGATTTTCGGTAAGTTATACAGGCTTTATTTAGACGGTAAGTTACCGTGGTCTTTTTAGTGATTTCGAACCAATCCAATTTCTTTATTTAGACGGTAAGTTACCGTGGTAACTTACCACCCCTTCTGAATAACCCTAGTGAAAACGCATAAAAACGAGGTGTAACACGGGTTCGGCCCACAGAGAGTTTCTCTTCTCCTGTTTTTATTTCTTTCCATTTTTGGGAAAACTTTCCGCGTTCTTTTCTGTTCTTTTCCGGAAAGCTTTCCATGCAGCAACCCTGGTTGTGACTCGAATATACAAAATAATATTGTCCTAAGAAGAATTTTCATTCAATTTGCCTAGATTTTCAACCTGCTTTTGGTGTAGTGAATGGTGGTCAGGAATGGCTGTTGTTGCTGTGCTCACTGCGTTCATGTTCTCATTAGGCAGAGCACTCAAGGAATTGGAGGCAAACGACACAAAAACGTCGTCCAGAGTGGTCTGGGAGAGCGAGTAATCTTCTACTTTTATCACTTTTTCCATCTAAAATAACAATTTGTTTGATGCAAAAAAACATAAATTGTTAGGAAATCAGTTATCAACTCTGGTACACAAGTTTTTTCATGCATCCAGAGTCACTTTCGAGTGATTTGTGTCTAAGGTATGTGGGTGTGTGCATCTCAACCCCAAGCCCTCCATGCATCCAGAGTCACTTTCAGTGATTTGTGTCTAAGGTATGTGGGTGTGTGCATCTCAACCCCAAGCCCCTCCATGCATCCAGAGTCACTTTCGAGTGATTTGTGTCTAAGGTATGTGGGTGTGTGCATCTCAACCCCAAGCCCTCCATGCATCCAGAGTCACTTTCGAGTGATTTGTGTCTAAGGTATGTGGGTGTGTGCATCTCAACCCCAAGCCCCTCCATGCATCCAGAGTCACTTTCGAGTGATTTGTGTCTAAGGTATGTGGGTGTGTGCATCTCAACCCCAAGCCCTCCATGCATCCAGAGTCACTTTCGAGTGATTTGTGTCTAAGGTATGTGGGTGTGTGCATCTCAACCCCAAGCCCCTCCATGCATCCAGAGTCACTTTCGAGTGATTTGTGTCTAAGGTATGTGGGTGTGTGCATCTCAACCCCAAGCCCCCTCCATGCATCCAGAGTCACTTTCGAGTGATTTGTGTCTAAGGTATGTGGGTGTGCGCATCTCAACCCGAAGCAACCAAGCCCCAAGCCCCCAAAGGGAGCGCAGGGGGTTTGGGAGTTAGAGATGCGAGCACTCACTTACCTTAGACATGATTCCGAGCAAGACTCTTGATCATGAGATGCATACAGAGGCTCTTTTTGCCTAACTCCGGTTAAGATAACGAGGTAGAATACCGTAATTATTCTAATAGAAACCCCGTCTCTAATAGTAACAGCCCCCCTATTTTTTGACTAAGATTTTAGAGTTAGGGACAATTTCAAGATTTTTAGAGGATTGAAAAATAGTAACCCCGGGTTTTCTATTAGAATAATTACGGTACCTTTATATAAGGTGGTTTACCTTGGTCCCCCAAGGCAAAACCTCCTATTTCGGTTAAAATTTTTTTTTTGGAAAATCAATTATTTATGTAGAAAAATATCAGACATTATCCTTTTTATTGTTTTAAGCATATAAAAATTACTTAGACAACGTTTAAACATGATATCAAAAAAATAAAAAAACCGTACTGCCCCCCCAACCCAATAAGTACCCCGAGTTTTCTGTTACTATTGGTTTTCCTTCGATTACTTTAAATTTTTTTCACTGAATATTGCCTTCCTGGCCTTTCTAACAACGTTCCCGTGTTATCATTGACGTAAACAGCGAGAACAGATCAAATTCCGTGAGAAAAGAGTATTTTTGCGATGAGAAACAAATAATTTGCGGTGATTTTCAAGTGTTTTGCGGTAAGAAAAAAAGACCATCCGCTGATAAATACCACGAAAAAGTGGAAATGCGCCGCAATAAAAATAATTTCGGCACTTTGTTTTGGTGGCAGAAATAATATTTCAGCCTTTTCGCCAATTAAATCAGTATCAGCCGAAAAAATCGAATGTAAGAAATTGTTTTCCTAGCAGAACAAAAAGATTTGAGCATTTGTAAATTGTAATTCGAGGAACTCTTTTGCTAGGTTTATCAGAGGGAAAATTCCCAGGAAAAAATGATCATTTTTCCCGGGAAAATACCCGGGAAAAAATGATTTGGGAAAAAATAAAGAAAATGTGGGAAAAAATGAATTTTAATAAGAGCTTATTTCAGTACGACAAAGTGTGCTCTAAATCAGAACTTTTATGAGAAATCAGAGCACTTACGAGCTCTGTTATACTCCCATTTTGAAATGTTTACGTTGTGCTTTCTGCTCTCTTGAAAATTTTAGGCAATTTTTCGACGAAAGCGAAGAAGAGATCAATGGCAAGACCGTGGCTGTAGCACATTGCAAGTTCTGCACTCAGACATTGCGACAAAATGACGAAGCACCTCATCGTGATTACTTAACCTGTTATTTTCTTTCAGCTCATTTTTCTCTTTAGGAACAGTGTCAGAAGATCGGACAGGAAGCGCGCAAAACCATCAACATGCTGGCTGGGATCAAGCAGGAGACAGATGAGCCTCCATCAAAAATCGCCAAGTGGACTGAGTCGTCGAGTCCTCTTCTTTTTTTCCCGTTTTTCCCGGTGAAATCATTTTTTCCCGGGAATTTTCCCGGGAAAATTCCCACGATCATTTTTTCCCGGGAAAATGACAACTCTATCTTTTGCCCATCTTATAAGACCAAAACTTTGGCTCTATTTAAGAAGAGGTACCATTTTTTTGCCTTGGTCCCCCCTATTGATTTTTTTTGCATGTCTTGAAGGTGTTCTTTGATCAGATGGGGAAAATATATGATTAGCTAAGCAGTTGAATTGTTATCTTGGAATTGTCGATGGTGTGTTATCAATAAAATTTACAAAAAAAATCAATAGGGGGGACTAAGGCAAAAAATGGTACCTCTTCTTAAATAGAGCCAAAGCTTTTTATACACAGCCCAAACAATATTTACCTGGTTGATGACCCTGAAAGCCTTGGCCAAAGCCATTTCTCCCTGCTGTATCCTGTAGAATAGGGTAGTGCAGTGAAGGGAACGTAGTTGAGCACCTGGCAAGTGGGTCTCAATAAATGTTTGGGCTATGTCTACTTGTTCCGCAGAACAAATTTTGAGGGTGAGAGTGTAGCCTTCACCAAACCTAAATTTATTGCTCTGAATATCAATTATTTGTAGTGCCTTTCTTGACGATGTTAATAACAGTGAAGCGTAGCTTTTGATTTTAAGCAAATTTCAGTGTGTAACTGGGTAACAAAACCTGTACAGTTGCCTCTCGATATAACGGACCCCCAAAAAGTTTGTTCCTGCTTAGGGTCCAACACTTTTTTAGCCCGTTTTTTTTAAACCTATTGCCAGTTGGCTTTGGCTGATTTAGTCCGAATATTGCAATGAGCATCGAGCAGTTATACATAATTATGACATGGTTTCGAGCATCTTTGAGTGGAAATTTGCCTCTTGAGAAAATGATGGATTTGTGCGTCAGATGCTGGTTGTCCAAGTTTTCGCAGACAGATGGCAGCTCACATACACTCATTCGAAAGAGTAGATCCCAACGATCATTTTGACATATTGCAGCCACAAATGTGTCTGACAGGAAATTTATCGGGATACTGAACTGATTGATCAAATTTGGCAAAAAATTTAAAAAATTCGTTGAAAAAAGGTGTCGAATATAGATGGGAAGAAATGAGGTTCGACTTTAAAGGCAAACTGACCTAATTTTTTTTCAAAGTAAAGATTGAGGTCGAAGGATCCAGGAAACCATCTGGGACGGGGTGTTCCAAGAAGCCGGTTTTAAACGGTTACTATTTATTTTTTTCACGACATGATCTCTATTTTTACGGGTGGACTTCTGTAACAGAAGGTCTGTTGCTATGATGTCAATTTTTGGCCCCTGTGGTTTGTCCAGCAACCATCTGAAACTCTGAGCAGATCCGAACCACAGGTTATTTTTTATGTTTAAGTGTGTGTCTACCTCTCCTTCAAGTGCTGAATGCTGCCGATGCACTCAAACTGGCCATTAACCATAATAGCTATGCGGGTGCAGAGGAACTCGCACTCCTCCATAGAGTGCGAGGTGATTACCACTGTGCGACGGGACCTCCTCAACTGCAAGATCAGATTCCACATGAATTGCTGTGTAGAAGGATCCATGCCTGCTGACGGCTCATCCTGGCAATTTTCATTAGCCTTGTTTCTATTAAAAGTCACTAACCAAAAGCACTACTGGAGGGTCAGCAATTAAAGCTATAGCTGCAGCCAACTTGCGTTTGTTACCTCCAGAATAGGAATTGGACTGCTCGTCTGCATAGGCCTTCAACTGCATGTGTTCCAGACCCCAATCAACCACCTGAATTTAAGCTGGTTTCTTTCTTTTTAGCAATTTCCGGCCTTATAATTATCAGAATTGCTTGAAGTATCATGTGGATTAATATTACAAATGGATAAAATCTTTCACATTTTAGACCACATAGCTAGTCGTGAGTAGTACAGGGTGGAAGAAATTTTGGCCATAACTTTTTTATTTTTCATGATTTTGACATGATATTTTTTTATTCGAAAGCTGATACTCTAGCAACCGAATGACACCAAACTTGTTGTCGTTATTAAAAATGGAACTCAATAAAATGTTTAGTTTTCTTCTTTTAGTCATGGTCTACACTGCTCAAGAGAAGGCAAAGTGCGTCGAATTGTTCATCGAAGAGGGCAACAGCGTCACAGTATTTGGCGTTCACTATCAGAGGGAGTTAGGGAGAAATGCGAAGGTGCCCGATCGCAACAGCATTCCCGATTGGCACAACAAGTTCAAAGAAGAAGGCAGCGTTGAGCGAAAAAGGAAGGCTGGCAACAAGGTTGGCTTTCCTTTGAATCTCTCTTCTCCTATTCTTTCTTGTTTTTTTTGCTTCAGCGAGTTCATGGACGAGACTTTTCCGCTGCGTTGGATGGGCCGAGGTACTACAAATGTTCCTGCTCCATTTGCCTGGCCGCTTTATGTGCCTGATTTGACTCCGTGCGACTTCTTTCTGTTGGGATAGATAAAGAGCCATGTCTACACAACGCCAATCGCTAAGATGGCCAAACTCTGAACGAAAATTGAGCGTGCCTTCGCCAGTTTACCGCCAGAAATGTAGAGTTGTCGGGGGAAGTCTTATTTCGAATCGACGACTAGTTGCTGGGTTTGTGAGCACTTTTTTCAAGAGATTGTAAAATCTTCATTTTTAGCGCTTGAGATATTCCTTTTGAACTGTTTTGCACAGAAAAGGCAATATCTACAAAACTGTTTAAACAGAATGTCTTAAATGCTAAAAATGAAAATTTTACAACCTCTTGAAAAAGTGCTCACAAACCCAGCAACTAGTCGTCGGTTCGCAATAAGACTACCCCCAACAACCCCACAGAAATGGTAAACAGAGCAATCGGTGCATACCAAAGCGCCTTGAATACTTGAAGAAGTGTGGTGGTAGCCTTTTCGTGGATGGACGATTCTGGTTTAATTTTTCTTGACTTGAAAGCAACACAATTGTTTTAAAATTCAGATACCATTAGATACCATTTTAAAGTCTTGGCTATCTTTTGTATACGATTAGCAAGAATATAGTTTTCGAAAATACTGATTGCAAACTCAGTAAAACATAGTTGATGTCTGAATAATGGGATATATTCCATTTTTCTTGAAATAGTCGTAAATTTCAAACCGGTTGTTAGGTCCCTTAACCCGTCCAAACACCCGTACACATATTTTTGAAAAATTATCAGCTGCATCTAATTAAACTAATGTTACAACCGTTACAGGACGTGTTAAACGAAATCGCTTGCCTCCCACGCAACACGTTGAGCGCACCCAATTTAGCTTAACAAAAATTGGTGTTGAGTAAAAGTATTGAGCGCTTGTTTTGACGTCTACATTTTGCATAGATGTTGCACTGAATAATACCTCATTACAAACTAGAATTGCGGGGTTCCATGATGGTCATATTACTTTTTAAGAAAGTTAAGAAAATCACGGAGAAAATGACAAAACAAAAATTTGCTGCAAAATTAAGACTTTTTGCTGGAAAATTGGAACGAACCCCTGGGCTTGATTTGGTGTATCACCATATTTATTTGTTCCATATCTACCACATCTATTTGTACCAACATATCACCATCAAAGAGTATCACCTTAGATTTAACAAACATTTGTGTCGGCCCCTAGAGGGTTCGTTAAATCGAGTTTTGACTGTATGCCATATTTCTTTTAGGTACAAGCCGAAAAGAAAGCAATTGGCATGTCCCTGAAGCTAAGTACTATAAACTAGAGCGTACTTACTTACCAGCTGTATATCTTCTTCCCTGATGCCTCTAACCCTGGCGTAGAAAGCCAGGTGTTCTCGAGCAGTCATTTTGGCTATTAGAGCATCAATTTGTGGGCAATAGCCCAGGTGACGGAAGCAACTGTCGCCGTCCCGAAGGATGCTGAAAAACCAAAAGTGTGCCTATGACTACACTCTAAACTATACATACCTGTTGCCATTGACCAGGACATCTCCAGAACAAGTGTTGAGTACGCCAGTCAGCATGGAAAAAGTTGTTGTTTTTCCGGCCCCATTCACGCCTAACAATCCAAAACATTGACCTTTGCCGACTGCAAACGACAGGTTGTTTACTGCCAAATGGTTGGATCCGTAGGCCTGAATGGGAAAAGATTGTGTTATATGTGCTGCATTTGGCAACAATGAAGGAAAAATGTTGTCGGAGCTAGATTAGGACTCAAGGCCAGAGGCAGACCTGGGTAGCCCTAAAGGCTCCGGGCGGGTGATAGGCCCATTAGAAGAATTAACGGGGGAATTATCAAAAAAATTCGGCAGTTGATAGTTGAATTACCGAGAAAACCAAAAATTCTTCAATCAACGATTCTACTATAAAAAATCTAAATTTTCGAAATTTTTTGGCTTGAATAAATGTATTGTTGTTTCAATTTGTGTTCAGGAAGAGTGCTGACCAAACCAATAAGTTCCACCAATAAACAGTGTTTCCAAAATGAGAATATTTTCTCACTGAAAAAATAGTTATCTCATTTTTCTCACTGAAAATACAAGTTAACTATAAAAAGCTGAAAATGCTGAAAATGAGAATACCTTTTATAGTCTTTTGTGACCAGTACGATCCCGACCAGTATGAGCCAGACGTAAAATTATTAGTTAGGTCGGGTTCATGTTGGTCAGATTTCAAGATTTTGCCAGAAAAAGACCACAAAAACTCTCATTTACACTCATTTTCAGCTTTTTCACTGAAAAAATAGCTAACTTATTTTTCAGTGAGAAAAATGAGATAACTACTTTTTTGGTGAGAAAATCTTTTCATTTTGTAAACAGTGCAATAGACACCTTGGAGACATTCTTGACCACCAGTCCATAGTCATCTAACTCATCCAGCTTCTCCACTGCTTCCTGCTCCTTGAGCACATCCGGGTCTATTAATCGGAGCTTCAGTGAGCCTTCAGACTTAAGCAGCCTCTGGGTCTTCAGCCTTTCCGACGTTCTGAAAAAAAGTCATATAAAAACAGTTAGCCTCGTAAGGATAAAAAATACCTCAGAAACTTTAAGCGAGATCGATACTCTAAGCCCAGCAAAATAACTAGAAAGAATAAGGAGAGACCCAGAAGAACAACACAATGCATGCCAGCCAACTCCCAGCTCAGTGGATTAGGCATTGGAAGCTGTGAAGCCAGGTCCGGGCGATTGATACCATCTGAAATGGTTTAATTAGTTATGGTCTAAAAATTAAATTTTTTCTGAAAATGCAACTAACTCAGGAATAGGCACCCAGTAGTGTAGACCACATTCAAGAAATTGAGACGGTAAATGACCATGCCTAGGTTGTACTGAGGAAGAATGAGGAAGGCAATCGCGCAGATGCTGTATGCTAGCTGGAGAGTTTCGTCATTGCTCATAAGATTCTCCAATAGCATGATGGTCATTGTCGTAACAACGCCGACGAAAAAAGTCCCACATGTGATTAGCGCAAAAGCCAGGGATGGAGTCGTGAAAAGCAGCTGTAGAATGTTGACAAGGAGTATGCAGCTGGTCCTAAAAACGAAAATATATGGTTTTGTGTATAAAAAATTGGGTAAAAATAGTGAACATACCCATAGAGACCGAAGGTAATCAGAGCACAACAGAAGGCGGACATTGAATAGGTGAAAAAAGTGACGCCCATAGACGAGTAGATGCAGATTATGGCGAGGGAACACATGAAGTAAAAGGTCTACAAAAAACAGTCATAATAATAATGATCCAAGAATAATACAGGGTGGTCCTTAATATTGGCCAAATTTTAAATGAGCTTAATTTTTTGTTTATTGCCCCGGAACAATGATTTATAGCTCATTTGGAGGCTCTATCTTGGCCATTTTGTTTAAAAAGAATGGAGCTGTTTTGATAAAAACCCTGCTGAGATACACCCTTTCTGTGAAATCATTGATTTCTTGCAACTTTGGGACGGAGCTTTCCGAATTTTTCTTAACCGCCTTACTCTACTGACTTAACACCAGTCATGGCCTTTCAAAACGTCCAAAAATGTGCATTTTTAATTTTTAGACGTGTTTGCATGGCGCAGTAGGTAAAGCTTTTCGTCACACCATTTTACATAACAAATAAGGCGATTTTCCTCGAGGTTCAAACCCACCTCCCGACACCTTCAATTTTTTAATTTTTCGTACATTTTTTTATTACCGTATTCTCTCTAATAAAAGCGCACTCTCTATTAGAAGCGCACTCTCTAATAGAAGCCAATGTCTAATACCTCAAGTGGATCGTCGAAGCCTGGAACAGCCTTTCAAAGAAGCTTATCACCGATTCGTTCAAGTCTAGCGGCGTAACAAATTCCGCTGATGGGTCAGAGGACGGTAAAATCCACTGCTTCAAAGAAGATGGGCTGGTTCCAAGTGGTCAACTGAAGCTGAAGCTAGCGCGCGAGGAAAAAAACTGGCCAAGCTAATGGAAGAAGTGGACCTCGGTGAAGAGGAAGAAAATATGATGAATAAAAGCGATTCGTCCATTGAGTGCTGATTGTTTATTTTCGTGGTTGTAAATAAAGACATTTTTGCTCAATACTGTGAATTTTATTAAGGGGTTGAAAAATAGAAGCGCACTCTCTATCGGAAGCGCACTCTCTAATAGAAGCGCACCCCCCGAGGGAGGTTGAAAAATAGAAGCGCATGCGCTTCTATTAGAGAGAATTCGGTACCTTCAAAATATCATCTATTTTCGAGGAGTAAAAGGCAAAAAGTTTTGATAAAATCCAAGTTTTATAATTTAGAAAGTTTTTAGAAACGTCTTTGTTATCGTGTCAGGTAGAAAAATTAGTTGAGGAGGTGATTTCGAATAAATGAGAAATAAAGAAATCCTAAAAAATGTTAAAATTAAAAAAATTCAGCAATGGAAATATTCCGGATTGAGCTGGACTCAGCTTCCGGGGTGCTTTTTCCCGGGCAAGTTGTACGTGGCAGAGTGCTTATTCAAGTCAAAGAGCAAGTCAAAGCTAGAGCTATTATCTTAAGTGTGAGCGGGAAAGCAAAAACCAGCTGGAAAGTATACGAGAGTAGGACGTAAGTCAGATTATAAAAATGTAATGATAATTTTAATAATTTTCAGGCAGTCAGGTCAATCTATGGGAGCTCGCACTCACAGCGAATCTATCCCTTATTCTGCGGAAATTGTCTACTTGGATCTGCAAATGTGTGTGTGTGGCAATGTAAGTCACGATTTTTTTTGCAGAGCACCATAGGCTTAGGCTTGGGTCGACACAAAAGTTTGCACCGTTTTTTTCAAAAGAAGTATTTGTGGCATTGTATTTTTTCCATAAGTGTTTTGACAGTTTTGTTTTAAAGTTGGACCGTTACCCCCATGGGTACGATGGTATGCAAGTGCAACAAAAAATTCAAATCGGAGATACGAACATATGGGAGACTCACACAAATTGCATGCAAACAATGGTATATTGAACAACGTATATTCGAACAACGTCGTTTTCAAACAAAAGGAGATTCTCGATTCCTTTATTCCTGATTTTTGTGGAAGGGCTCATCTGAAAAATAAGAGTGTTAAAGCATGGCGGGAAATGTCGCATTGCGAGTGAATCCTTGAAGAAGGGTATATCTAATGGATATATCTTAAAAGTAATTGTTCGAACATCTTTTTCTTGAACGGGGCTTGGTTGGTTAGAGATGCGCGCATTCACTTACCTTAGACATAATTCCGAGCAAGACACTTGATCATAAAATACATATAAGAATCTTTTTGCCCAGCTCCAGTGACCAAAATTGTTGAGGTAATAATGCTAAAAACGGTAAAGGGAAATGATAGATTACCGTCCTGCTGCTGTCCAATCGGTTCATAGCCTTCGAGGTCTTCTTGATTTAACTGTAGCTATGCCACAATTTCAGTCGATTATGCTCACCTGAAAACGCGAAAATAAGACATACAATATTCACCCAAAAACAAAAATCAGTCATAAAAGAAACCAAGCATAAAACACAGTTATTTCCTGGTTCTCCATTGTTTAGATAGTTTATGAGGTTGTTGTTTTAGCCTGTGCAAGATCATAGTTGGATCGCCGCCACCACCGCCGGCGGCGGCAAAAAATAAGGTGCCGCCGGCGGCATAATGTAAGGGCGGCGGCTGTGGTGGCGGCGGCGGCGCATAAATTTGTGGTCATGGTGGCGCCACTAGCACAATATTGGCATACGTCCTGACTTTGAGAATTTTTTCATTTTTTTAAAATCAACTGTATACTGTAAATGGAATAAATAGCTGAAAAACAATAAATTTACGAAATACAAAGTTATTGTCTATGATATTGTCTTTTTTCTTGTAGTTCCTTTCGCACTTGGCTTAGATATAAATCAACAGATTCTTTTGCAATGCGGTCGATCTCTCCAACAGTGAAGGGAATCGTGCACGAAAGAGCACTTTTATGAATATAACCGGTTGATGCATTTTGAGAATTTTTTTCCCAAATTAGGTAGGACAATTGAAAAATACAATGATCTGATATTTCTGATATTTTTTTATCATTTTGCCATAGTGGCCCGTTTTATTCCCTTCTCCTCCTGATACAGCCCTTATTCTTTTTAAAAATTCAAAAGGCGTCAATTTAAATTTTGACTAAAAAAATCTTGATACCCCCGTTCAAATTTTTTTCTCAGAATTCGAAAAAAAACACGCGGTTTTCTTATGAAATCGGGGTCAAGAAACACGAAAATGAGGTTATTTCCTCCATCCGAGCATTCTGCGTGGGTGGGGGGATTCTATACTGCAACCGAGTTCTTTAGCCGTTGAACACCAAAGAGTATGAGTTCTCTGACTATTTTTAGGCTTAGAGAACTCCTACTCTCTGGAAGGGGGTGGATGAGGGGTGGTTTGCATATCATAGTCTGCCTTTCCAAACATAACACTCTATTCTGCAACACAATAACTACACCGTACTCCACAACTTTTTAACCAAACCTGAGCCTTACTTAAAAATTTCTAGATCATTCTTGTTTCCCACCTGATGCACATCGACATTGGAAGCTCATAGGAGATCGGCCACCGGCTGTTCGAAAAATAGTCGAAGTCCCCCAGAAAAAAATTCTTCTTCTTGGCCTAATTGATATGGGAGAATTGCTGTGCTATGGAAGGACAGCATTACTTATAGATAATGATAGGAGTCTGACAGGAGTCTGGACAACAAAAACACATACAAATCAACAAAAGACATTTTTATGAGATATTCAGCGATAACATAACAACGGCCAAAATCAATGAACTCATTTTCTTTTAGGCTTGACGATTGACTTCAACCCAAATTTGGCATCTCTTCTTGAGTACAATTCTCTGATATCTGAAACATATTCGGTATGCTAGCAGCGTAAGGCAAAAAGCATACCAAACGACCAATCAAATGAAAATCCATGCCTGTGACGCGACCCGAATCAGCCAAATCGCAAAACTCATTATACAACATCTTCTCTTTCGGCTAAAATTGGCTGGATTTAAAATGAAAAAAGCGACCAAATAGAATACAACCTCAACTTGCGAATCAAATCCATTGACGATAATCTTGCGGATTATGATACCCAACTCGTAGAACGGAGTATCTTCATGCTGATCGAATTCCTCCACATTCTGATTCGAATCACAACCAGGCTCATTCAGCAGTAGTCGCATCTGGCGCATCTAAACATCCAGGTCACTGGTGATATAATTGCTCAGAAAAAATCATACCATGTTTCCTGCAATCCACATGTAAGTGTTGTTATCCGATTCAATGACCTTCAAGAGTACTGCCCGCAAATTCTTCTTAGCTTCTGGCAGGGTCTAAAATTAAGCTTTACCAAATGTAATTTAATATTAAGATCATTTCCTACAATTCCATCTCTCAAAAAAGCAAGGCGCATTAAAATCCATTTAGAAATGTTTTTGGTACAAGTAGTTAAAAACAAAGAGTACGTTATAGGAAATAGACCAATAATATGAAATAGGATTTCATTTGGAAGACGCATAATATTGCTGATTAAGAAAAGGCCAATTCCACGAAAAAACAAATTTTCGGTTGATAATAAAAGCTGAACTAAGAATGCCCAGATAATATTACAATATGTAGACATGTAGAAATGAGCTCAAAAATAATATTTACTCACGATTTGAACGAAGTCAGTTCTTGAAAACGACGTGTGGATGAGAGATTCAATGTCCGAGCGCAGAACACCCAGCTTCGTTGAGATTCCACCTGTGATGTAGCTATTCTCGTGTGAGAAATCCATTTCTTTCTGGCGACTTTTTCGATAATATCTAAAAGACGAAAAGTAAACATCGGATATTTTTTTTATCTTCAACTAGCTCATTCACAAACACGACAATAGTAAAAAGTATAAATGACGAAAAAATTGACAGTCGTCGAAAGTTTTGACCAACCGTTTGTCAAATCACAAATAGTTCGGTTTGTGAAATCAGTTTCGAAGGTAAAACCTAATGAGATGTTTGCGGTATTTTGAAAAGTCTTTACACGCCAACGCCTGACGGTGAGTTCGGCAGCTTAACAGTCAAATTTCAATTTTTTTTTCGAGACAACGACTTCAAATCATGGTGCAAAAAAACACTGAAAACATAAAATTACACTACAATTTTGTGCCGTTACGTTCAAATTAAGAACACTAAAATGCTTTAAAATAAAACAAAACAAGCTCTTCATTGTGTTTACTGACAGTTTTAGACAACCCAAAAAAGTATTTCAAAACCCATTTTGACGGTAAAGTGGGTGTCTCTTCCTTGGGTGCTGCTTTCTTCTTCGCTGTTGTTGCTCTCCTATCCTCGTTTTCATCCAATGTGGTGTGCGAAGTACAAGACAAGGAGCCATTCGTCGACATAACTTCTGATCTTCCGGCGGAGCTGCAGAAAGACTTGACTATGGACTCGGATTCAATGTAAGCATGTGTTCTGTTTTACCATTTTTTTATTGAGTGTTTTTAGCATAGAAAAGTTGGGAGTCGCGTGGAAATTCGTGGAACGCGTGGAAATTCCTTTTATCGTAACGCGTAGCGGTAAGGAGCTCGCTTTCGAAGTGTCGCAGTCCGGTTGTATTGGAGATTTTAGCTGGTTTGACTTTGATTGAAGATATTTCATTTGGCTTTTCAATATTTATTTTCAGGGATTTGTTCTATCCGAATGGAGCAGAAAGCTTTAACCTTTGATTGGACGAACTCGTTTAATTCTCTGTGTGCAAAAGGAGGTCAACGTGAAAAGGGTAATATTCCTCGAATGAGACTATACGTCTGTTTCTGACTTTTATATTTTTTTATCTAGGGATCGTATCCACTCCAGTTACGGGATGTGTTACGAAATTCATTCTTGATGGAAATTACCCGAAGATAAATACCAAGGCTGATCGATCATTGAGCTGTACGTTGAAAGCAAATAAGCGAATAAGTGGCAAAACAAAGAAGATATGTTTGCTATGAACGTTACTGTTCGCTATATCTCTGGAAATTGTGGTGTCGAATTGAAGTTTGTAAGTAAACGAGCTAGCCGATTCGGCAGTTTTGCAAATGCTTTTTTCTAGGATCGTAACATTTATAAGTTGGAGCGCAAGGCCGAAAATAATGCGCCTGTCAAGCAAGATCAAAATAAAACTTCGACAGCCAGTTCCCATCTTATGCTCTACATTCTCGTTCCGGTCGGAGTTTTGCTGTTTGTTTTTTTATTAGTCACCACCTTTGCGTATTATCAAATATGTCTTTTCTTAGATTGTCGATCTTTGCGGGCATTGTCATTATTGTCTGCTGGAAGCGTCGTCAATCAAAAAGGAAGCTCATGAAAGTGGAAGGTGGCCGACCTCCCAATGTTGCCGCTTCTACTGCGTATGTTTTGCATTTAATGCGTTTAAAACTTAGGTCTTCTTGTTTCTAGCATACAGAAGACACCATCGAAGAAAAACAACGTGGTTGAAAAAGGCAGTGTGTCTGCAGTTTCTCGGCCGAAAGATAAGACTGGCCTGGCTCCTGGTGTGAACAAAACTGCTGTCTCCAAGAATACCCATGAACTGATGGCCGAACTCCGAGCGAATCTGCAAGCACCGACAAATTCGAAGAAATCATGCAGGCCAGAGCTGCGAAGAGGTCTGGTGGTAAGATTCCTGCGCCACCTCCGCCAAAGTCAGAATCTCCCGAGACGTTCAATGAAAAATCGATATTGACGCAAAGTGTCGATTTAGAGTGCCGAGAAAAGTATGAGAAAAAGCAAATGTGAAGTCAAAGGCTGTACTTGAATATGATCACGCAATCGAGGCTGCCCGGTAATAAACTGTTGCTCTTTTCTGTGGTGACCTCTTATTTTTAAGGGAACGCCATGAAGCTAATGTGAGAAAAGAGGATGAGCAAAAAGAAAAAGATGACACCAGGGACAAGACTTCGTCCGTGTCGACTGATAAAGCCAAAAGTGAGGAAAAAGAATCATCTAACAGTTCCAGTCAGAAGCATGGTGGCAAGAGTAAAGAGCAAAAATCTTCCGCAGCATCTAAAGGGAGGCGCGTCGGCAGAAGTAGAGAAGCGACTACTAAGAAGAAGAAAAATGTGGATTAGTAGAATGTTCACCCTTGCCGCTCGTCCTCGGTGTAATATGTAAGCTGTATACACTCTACAGAAAGCTTTCTCTAATAATAATTGTGCTGTAAAATAAAAATGTTAGAAACGGGGCAAGTTGCCTTTCTTATCTCCTTATGGCTTTTTCACAATAGTCATGGTAGTTAGTGATCACAGTACTATATCAATCCAACTCCAACCTGTCCAACTCCAACTCTAATGGCTTTGAATTTTCGACACCGAAATTTCTTTTTTGTTGTACTGATCACATTTTGCTGGAGATCAACACTTCCGATGTTGTCAAGGAGATAGAAATCGTTACCGGTGGAGTGAGAGTCGGAGTTGAGGTAAAAACAATATCAATTTACTCCAATTTCGACTATTGTGAACAAGCCATTACGGTTCTTCTCCCAAATTATCGTATTCTGCTCTTTTCCTCAAGTTAGACAGTGCTAGTATACAATCAGGTTCCGTAATATGAATTGGTCCCCCCTGTTGTTTTTCTTGAAAAATAATTTTTCGATGTGTGAAACAATAGGAGGGACCAAGCTGTTTTTCAAGAAAAAACAACAGGTGGGACCAAGGCATATTATGGAACCTGATTTTATACTAGGCCCAGTTAGCCTAATGAGTTACATAGGTCTAAAATGGATTCTGATATAGAGACACCCCATTTTTATAGTTAGGTTAGATGATATCGAGAGGCCATTTACAAAACTACCCATAAATTAGGAAGTCTTGCAACTTTATTGCTGGACCGTCAAAACATATTCTAGTAGCTATTCTAGCTTAGCTCAACTCACAAGGTCGTATAGAAAGTTGGTGCATTGGTAAAGCCACGGCGCAATGCCGAATATTCTTTGGAGGTGTTTGCTGAATGTGACTCTTTCTTCCACCAAGAACATTGCAAAACTGGAGGGGATTACACACATTACTAATAATAGAAGCACTATTCGAAATGTCAGTGTCTTCTGCCTAAATACCTTCGAATTACTATTCAGTCTTGATTATTGTGCAAACCCACGCTTGTTGGTTGTTCATAGACTCCTTGATGGTTTGATTCATTGGATGGGAGTAGGCGAGAATTCCAACTTTAGTAGCATTTTCCTTGGGCATCATGGATCTGAGCACTGCGTTGTGGTAGGAGTTAGTGTTGATAGGTAGTGAGGAGTATAGTTTATTGTTGAACCAGACCTATTAAAGTATACAAATGTAAAATACTGTAAAAGATTAAATTTTGATAAAATACTGCCCGGCTGCACCGGTCACTACGCTCGCAGCCACGCTGCTTGATGAGACCACAGAGAACACAATAGTTGCAGCACTTCAAAACTTGTAATAACAGCTTATATTTGTTCCTTTACTCTCTCAAGCATACTCACCCACTCTCGTAGTACATCTGCCTATTCACATTCTCACCACTCTCCTTGTTCTTGTAAAAAAATCCAACGTGTAAAAGGGTCCGGATTTCCTTTTTTGTGATTAAATGTGAAGTCTAAAGCTATTTTTTGCCTGGACTGGTAATCAATTTGGGGGTACGGGGGTTATACCCTTACCCTTTACCCCCTCACTATTGATTACCGTCAAATTGGTTACGGGTTGAAGGGCAGAGGGTAGAGAATAAGGGGGTAATTCTACCCTCACCCCCAACCCGTAATCAATACCACAAGGGGTAAGGGGGTAATCTACAACTGTAACTACAACTACTGTTGAACTTGTGATATGTGAAAACTGTACATGATAAATTATTGTACTTGATAAATTATATGCTCGAAAAACAAGGAGGTTTGTCATCTTTGTTTAAAGAAAGCTGAGATTCTGTGCTACGTTTTAAGTGGACGACGTTCATACCCGACCAACAAATACTCCGAGATTTTGACTCTTGTACAAAAAACCATAATTTGCTCTCTAAAACCCAAAAATTTTCAAAACCAAATTCCAAAAATACCATTCGACTCCCAAAATTCCAATCTTCAATTAAAAAAAATGACCAAAAAACTAAACAAAAACACTCCAAAAAAAATTAAAAACATCAAATGTCCACAAACAAAACATCTCTAATACTATGTAGGAGACTGCCTAACGGCTTTTTATTTTAAATTCTATCCGAACTGTCCTTTTCAGAGCCATTCAAAATCCCATCCAAATATTTTATTAATTTAGAGATTGTTTGGTAAAAATTCGTGTTTTGCCTAAGGGACAGTATCATTTATAAGGGTACCTAGCTATTTTCCAAAGTTTCTGCTTACTTTTGTTTTTATGAAATTCGGCATACATTGCATCCCCCAAAAATATCGAACCTGCTTTTGGCCGCTTAAAAGTGTGTGCTTTATGTTAAAATTATAAGCTTTTAGATAAAAGAGCCGTTAATAATACTCCTTACTTTTGTTATATCAGTGGTGTCAAGATTGCCGATAAATTTTTTCAAAGCATCCAGTACAGTCATGTTAGGATTGAAAGAGTCATTTGTACTGCTCCAATTAGTGGTGTTTCGGACTGCAGCTCGCCAGTCGATCTGTATGGTGGTTGAAGCATTCTTTATTGCAGCCAGAAACTTATCCAACCCATTGACCATATTGCTGACTTGACCGGCGCTGGGGCTTTGCACATTTATATGTCCAAAGGTCCATCCTCCAAGGCTAAAATTGTAAATTTTGACTTCCGTCTACTAAAGATTAAACTCACAACAAGTGGTTGGATGGTTTGTTGGTGGTGTTCTCGGAAGTTATGAGTCGGTATTGGGAAATGTTCCTGTAGCTCAAGTTCCACAGCACATCAGAAGTATTAAGAAGCACGTGGTTGAGCTGACTGGATGGATAGTCATTAAAAGTGCAGTTCCATCCTTTGTTGGTGGAACATCCGCACTTCTGTGGGATGTTATAGAGGGGTGCTGCTAGCAGCCGTGCTTGTTAAGTTAAGTATTCCTTTGGCGATTCCGAACTGACATTTGGCGGATGGACTAAATCAAAAACTTTTTTTGATTGTAAATGGTTATGAAAAAAGTTTCAACACAAGAAGGAGTGGGATCGGAGAAAATTTTTTGTAAGCTTAATTATAGCTATATTTGAATATGAATTAAGAGCAACAAATATCATAAAACAAGGGACCACAGGCGCCTATCGGTGCCTCTATAGTAGAGTACAGTACAGTTATTTGTATAGTACAGTTATTTCGAAATTTCAATGAGGGGCTATGACTTCATTCATAAAAATAGATATATCCCCTATTAGAACTCATTTTTTTCGCCTGTTCTTTTTTTTAAAACGAAAGCTGACATTCTGGGGAACACGATGGTATTAGCGACAAAAGTGATTTCGCTATCTACGACCCGTTCTGGCCTTCGAAGTGAAAAAGCGTTACCCAACCACCCACCCACCCACACATACCAAATACTATATAAGATATCAACAAATATCAAATCATCCCATGCTAGCAAAGTAATCGACAATTAAGACATACTCAACTGCAGGTTGAAGCAATTCAAAGATATAAAATATTTATCACTACCAGTTGTTAAAAGACGTTCAACACTGATGATAGTACAGTCGAGTGCCGATATAACGGCACCCCGATACAACGGCACCCCCGTTATAACGGCACCTTAGGAGATATTTGGCTGGCCGACAGAGTAACCCGACAAAGTTTACCTCCGATATAACGGCGCCCGATATAACGGCACCCCCGCTATAACGGCACCTTGGGAGATATTTGGCTGGCCGACAGAGTAACCCGACAAAGTTTACCCCCGATATAACGGCACCAGATATAACGGCACCCCCGCTATAACGGCACTAAACAGCCGGTCCCGGTGAATAAAATAGCCCCTCATATAACGGCCCTTATAAATTTAGTATAAATTTATCTCAAAATTTCTTTCGTTTAGTTTGCTATGGCAACAAGGAAGCGCACTGCTGTAACTCTGGAAGTAAAAAAGGCTATTATCAAAGCGGCTTCCGAAAATAACAATCAGACGAAGCTGTCTGCACGGTTTCAAATTCCAAGGGGAACGATGCAAGGAATATTAAAGGAAAAGGAAACGATTATGAACGCAATCGAAGAGGGTGGGAATACAAAGCGGTCAAGACTAAAGCCAGGAATTATGAACAAATGGAAGAAGCGCTTGTCGTCTGGTTCAAACAGGTCAGAAGCAACAATCTTCCAGTCAGCGGAGAGCTTAGACTTTTTTGGCTTGATTATGGTTTTCAACCTTTAGGAAAAGGCGAAAGTACTATAAGTACTTGAGTACTATACAGGTGGTTTGGGTACCATCCAGGTAGTTCGGGTACCATCCAGGTGGTTTAAGTACTATACACGTGGTTCGGGTAATATCCAGGTGGTTTAAGTACACCGATTTTTTTCCGTAGATCGTTAAATTGTTCGTGTTATTTGGCACCACCTGTTTAGTCAATTAAAAAAATTTTCTGTTTAGTCAAATAAAGATTTTTCATGTTACCCCCGATATAACGGCACCTTTGACCGGTCCCCAGGAGTGCCGTTATATCGGCACTCGACTGTATCAGGAACATTACACGACCTAAAACCAATGACCTCGGCCTATTCAAAAAGTTGCAAGTGTGAAGTTGAAAGCAGTGTTGCGAATGGCACCGGTGCGGCACCGGCAGCTCACGGCGAACCGGTGCCGTGGACTGGTGCCGTAATATCGGAGCTCACTTGGCTAATGCCAAATACGGGTTCCTTTGGAAGCAGGGCACGAATTTGAGCCCCGCTGGAAAGTATTATCTGCTTTGATTCATGGCGTCATAGCAAGGCTTTCAATGCTTATTTGGCCAGCGAACAATTATCTGACAATTCTGCAAGTTTGTGTCTCCTGCAGTCAGCACCAATAGAAAGCGTTGCCATTTGAGCAAATTGATTGAAGCACAGAACACGATTCACTTGCACCGATAATCGAGGCTTTTAAGCATAAACCGATAAATTTCCTAAACATAGTACAGTAGCGAAGTGTGAAAAGTGGCTGCCAGACAATTTCTAATATTTTTAGTCGGCCGACAAATGATTTGCCACAAATCTAAGTACAGTATTTGGTATACTACTTGGTATACTACTTTGGTATACTTACGGTATATCAGACATCTTTCCAGAACCTAAAATTCAACATCTTAGCTTTCTTTTAAGCACAAAACCGTAGAATTGAGGTGGTTCTAAAAAAATTTTTAAGTCGCTCCGACTTAAAAGATGGTGGATACCGGATACAGTTCAGTTAACCGACCGAAAATTTTGAAAAAACCGGAACCGAAAACCGGCTTTGAAAACTGTTTTTTTAAACCGACCGATCAAAGAAAAACCAACCGAATCCAACCCTACTAAAAACGATAAAACGTTATTTTATGACACTTTATATAAAAATCAATTTTTCGGAAAATTTTTGACTAAGTTTGACCAAAATCTTGGTTACCTTGGTCCCCCAAGCACGGCCCCCTAAAATTCAAATCTTGGTGCATTAGGAACATTTGGCGCCAAACGAATTTTTTTCAAAAACAATCATTTTTAGACCCTTTCGGAGTCTTTCTGTTTCGTACGCCTGATCTGGTTTTTTCCTTGCCTTGGCATATTCATGACCAAAATATTGCTCACGAAGGGCTTTCAAATGAGCCATTACTTGCCCATGAAACACGCAAATTATCAAAATCATAATTGATTTCTGTGAAAATTTTCAATATTTCTTTATTGTCTGGTTCGCTAAATTGAAATCCTGAAAAGTTTTTCGACTATTCATGCACAAACAAAATCGGAACCTTTAGAGTAGTAAATAAGCTACATTTTAGTACCAAGGAAGTATGCAAAAAATGCAAATTTAGGGTGCCTAATGCAAAAGTTAGATGGAAAACGCAAAAACCCCTATTATTACTCGAGAAAATGCCAGTTGTTTGCTTTGATTGGTCTCTAGTTTTCAAAATTCTGACTTTACAAAAATCGTTCTGACTTTTCTGGTAGCTGAATATACAGGCTACATTTTGGTATAAAAATTGTACGAAAAACTATGTGGTTTTGCACTTTTTGACTGTCGTTTATTTCGGTATAATTTTTTTTACGATTTCAGGCGAGCCTAATGGTCCGAACAAGACGTGATACTGCAGTGCAGAAAGACCCGGAAACAAAGCAAGCTAACACTCTAAGGACTTCTGAAGCAAGAAGGGCTCTGGTCGAAGCAAGAAGTGCCAAGATGAGCGTCAAAGAAAAGGCCATCGCAAGAGCAAAGGAGGCAGGCAAAATCCGTCTTTGTATGTTGATTTACCTTACTTTTTGGTAGTGGTTATGTCTCTTTCGTTTTAGGAAGCAGGCCAAAGAAAAAAAGTTGAAGAGCCGAAGAAACGGGACGGGGTAAGATCTTTGACGAATTTTATATAGGAGCAGAGGTGTTATATGTTTTTCTTCGCAGACTCCAAGAAAGCCACTGCAGGACTTGAAAAGACGAGCGTCGCTTCCAAAGCTTGATAAAATAGCTTCTTTTTTTCGAGGTTCCAACGGAGAAGCGCCAAGTTTTGAGCAGTTTGAAGATGTAACAAGAAAAGTAAGACGTCGTCTTTCCGTTCCATCACCACAAAAGCCTTTGATGGCAAAAGAAAGATGTCAGCTATTGAAGACATCAGACTGTGTTCAGGCCTCATGAATAGAAATCAAAGAAGAACGTTAAAAAATCGACTAGGAGAGGTATATACCTAATACGTATTAGGCTGCAAGTTTTTCTGCAAGATTAGTAAATTCTTTTTTTAGAAAGGATTGGACATCTTCGCCCTAACTGATCAAGTAAATAGACTTCTTAGCAAATTCTCTGATCAGCTCCAAATAAAATCGTCTGAGAAGAATGGAATTTGGTACCTTTGGCTCTCAAACATCAAGCAGGCACTTGAAATTCGTCTTCATCGACTGACTCAATCAGGCAAGTTGGAATTCGGGAGTCATTTTGAGGGAGACTTTTCCTAGTTTTTCTTGGCGATAAGGTGGCCAGTCAACAAAGTGTGCAATTGGCATAGGCAACGTGAAGCACTAAAATAGCGCCGATTCCTTACTGCTGGTATTAATTTTCGACGATGATGACAACTACACAAACCTTGCATTCCTTCCAAACGTCTTTGATCAGTTACAGTTTGATCACGTCAGTGTTGGCGAAGAAGTAAGAGAAGTTACCTGGTTAGTTCTAAGTTGTTTATTTCGTCTTCATGCTACCACAGCATCATCTAACCTTATTGTTTTTAAGGTGCTTACTAGGTCTGCGATCTGCTGAAATGTCTTGTCTAAGCAAATGACTGCTAAAGAAAATCGAAAATCGTCTCCATGAAGTGTGCCAGGTATGTTGTCAATGCTGCAGCTGAATGTACTAAAGGTGCTCAGGTCGGGTTCGTGTGAGAGCAGAAGAAGCAAAAATCTGGTTGGTTTTGTTGGTTTCCAATTCCCAATGATATTGTTATGTGTGTTTTCCATATTCAGTTGTCCAAATATCGCTTAGCTATGCTGATCAGTGTGTCAACTGTGTGTGGCTATCTGATATACGGTGTGCTGTTCCGCTGGAGTTAATTTGGAGCCTGTGCGGCTGTTACTGCTTTGCCTTAAGCGTCTGCTAACAAGTGAAATATCCTTCTGGGATCTTGCTGTGGTGTGTCATCCGTCAAGAGGAAATTGTGGCTCTAGTTTTTCTGTCCTACTTCTGATGCCTCACCCAATAAAACCTCCCAAGTCCCTTTTGATTCTTTTTGAATCAAAGAGCCCTCCCAGTACCTTTTGATTCCTTTTGAATCAAAGAGCCCTCCCAAGTACGCTTTGATTCTTTTGAATCAAAGAGCCCTCTAAATACCTTTTGATTCCTTTTTTGTTTATTTTTTGACCAAAATCTTGGTTTACCTTGGTCCCCCAAGGCAAAAGTCAAATTTTAGTCAAAAAAAAATTTCTAAAAATTAATTTTTTTTGCAAGAAAGGGTCAGAAAATAACGTTTTTATCGTTTTTAGAATGTAAAAATTAATTAGGAGACTTTCAAACATGATTTACGAAAAATTATAAAATGCGCCCAGACTAAATAAGTGCCCTTTTTTGTTTTTAATGTTGCTTTTTGTGTTTTCTCGCAGTTTCTGGATATACTAGATGTAGTTCCTATAATTGATTTCTTATAAATAGTTCTTCTCTTATTTAGTTCTCCATAAATTATGACAGACTGACATGGGGGACTGGTGGTTGGGTCCCATGCAAATCTGACAGAGAGGGAGGGGCGGTGGATAAACGGCTTTTTTTCTGACAGGAATGTCAGATTTTCCACATATTTTTCTATTGATTGAAACAAATTTTGTCAAATTCGGTCTGAATTTCGTCGAATTTAGCCTGAATATTTTCAAAGTTTAACCTAACTTTTGTGTATTATTTCATTTTATTTTTAATTTTTTTCGTGCATTATTAAAACTAATTTACAAGGCGATTTTATGACTTCTGGCCAGTGTTTCCAAAATGAAAAGATTTTCTCACTGAATAAAATATTTAACTTCCGAATTTTCACCGAAAATATAGTTAACTCATTTTCAGTGAAAAAGCTGAAAATGAGAATGCCTTTTGTGGTCTTTTTCTGGCAAAATC